>CAJUYG010007438.1:0-10910 GCA_910591675.1 Galerucella calmariensis | reverse complement strand
ATAAACGTCAAAAAAATGTCCAGTATAATTCGCTGTTGGGTACCCACCACGAAAAAATTTCCACTAAAATTCATCCGTTGCTATAGAAATCTGTAAGAAATGCACGTTCTGATTGGTTAAAAATCACAGTTGTTGAAAGTTAAGAAAAAAACTACCACTCCTTTGAAAGGAACACACTTCTATGGAGAAATGGCGTAAGGAAACTACAGGATGCTGGGAGAATTTTATTGTTTTGTTTGATTGAATACCTGAGTACTAGCTGTAGCTAGTACGCTAGCCGCATCGGCCGGCCTGGAGCTAGGCAGTTGTCACTAGTCCCTAGCACTTCGCCAGGACGACTCCATCTCGCCTTCTCTCTTTCGCAACCTTGCGATTTTGTTTGGCAAATAAAATTGCGGGCACGATTTTAAATTATTTTTTTAATTTTCTATTGAAATAATCGTGCCGCTTGCCATCAGGGGCCATGACTCCTGCTGTCCCCACCAAGATACGACACTGCCTACCTGATGCAAAACTTGTATTATTTGTTAAACTAGCCGACTAATATATGATTAGGTATTGTGTAATTTGTTAGTCATTGAAATATTCCACGTAGTAAGGGTTGAAACAATTAATTTGTTAAAATGTTGAAATTTCTATTAAACCAAAATGTCAATAATATTAATTCTTCAAGAATAATCGCCCAGTATATTCAAAGTTTACTTGATAAAATAAGTAAGTTAAAATAAAGAGATCCAATTAATTCTGGATTTTTTATCATAAACGAGCTTACACTTTTTTTTCAGTTATTGTTGGTGTGAAAAATCAATAGAATATCTCTACAAAATACATGTTCAAAGGTCAGTGTTATAGAAAGCGACGCAAACCGAGATTTTTATAAATGAATTATCACTTGTTGCACTCGCAGATGAATAGGGGTGCATTGTCTGAGCGAACTTTAAAAAGTACGGAAAAGTAGAACAGACAAACAGATTATTAACTTCTACCAACTTTTATCCCAGTTAAAATATTATTAGGTAGATCTATTCAACTATTTGAAGTTTATTCGGTGTTGTGTACACCTATTAAATAAAATGAATTGCTTCTGAAACTATGTGTTTTTAATGAAAAAAGATTATTCAAATTTTACATACGTGTTGAAACAATACCTACAACGGTTTCATAACTTTTACGTAATGATCGGTCCAATATTATTAATATAAATAAGGCGATTGTTGGTATGGGGGTGAAATTGAAATAAAAATATATATAATTACATAAATGAATAAATATATATACATATAATATATAAATTAATCGTCCCTCAACGAGGGAAAATTATTACAGTATGTAGGTAGGTATGTCCATTTCATTGGCAAGCTCTGTAGCATGTCATATGTCTTAATGGGTTTTTCAGTAGATGCTTAAATCTCAAAACAAATATCTTAACTTTGATATCTCGCTGATTATTTTTTTCACTTGTCAAAATCTGACCTTTTAGTGGTTTTAACCAAAAGCAATACTATAGATCATGCTCTTTGCGCTAAATCGAATACTATGGATTAGATGAGAGTTTTTTAAGTTTATTAAATGTTATTTATCAAAACGTAATAGAGTACACGCATATTTCATATTTTGCTTGGATATTAATTTATAATAGTAAAGTTGATATCAAAAATTACTAATAATAGGAAATGAACCAGTTTCCATTGGAAATTACTCCCAAATTTTGAAATAAAATTCAAATTTCAATGCACTTTCCGACCACAACCCGAGGATTTCCGAACGCTACCGATGATACGTGTGATGTCATATCTCTTGTGTTTACTTATGTCAATATGGCCGGTATTGCATTAGGTTATGTGTAGTTTAGTGTTTATATTGTGTTTTAATCAACTATTAATTGCTTCATCGACGTAAAAATATCATTTATATGTTTGTTTTAGATCATTACGTGTTTGTGTGTGCTTTTTTTTTCTAAAAATCAACGTAAAGTGGAAAGTGGTCATAAATATTCGATATTTCCGAGGATATTTTAAAACTTTTGTAATAATATATTTTATTTACTAGTTCAGTGTTCAGTGACGATTCTTTCATATTTTGTGAGTAAAGATATGGCTAGCGAAGGTTTTGTAAAAGCACAAACTAATAACTTGCACAAAGTAGACTCATTCATGCTGCTTGAATTTATGAAGTCAAACAGCTGCTTTAATGCAGAGGAAATAAGAGGAGTAAAAGCATTATCGTAAGTACGATTTAAACTATGTTTTATTTATATAATATATACCAACCATATTTCGATGTGTGGCCGTAAGAAAATGATGTTTTTATGGTTGATTCCTAGACATATAAGTACATAACCTCAAACTAATTAAGAATAAAAATTACCAGCATAGAAGTAGGTACTTACATTTAAATGGTCTTCACAAACAAAAATAATGCCCTTCTCTTAAGTGTATTTTTGCTTGCGCCACCAGGTAATTAACAAATATTTTGTCTGCAGTTTTAATAGACGTTGATTTACACACTGGAACAATGCAATACTTGGAATACAATTTTTTTTTCTGCTTTATCAATTTTCAAAGTTTTCAGAAACAAATTAGGTCACAAGAACTCAGAGCGTGATACACGAATAAGAACGTGAACAAATGACGTCACACCATGGGGCAGCCATCTTTATGACGTAAAGCGCGTTTTGATGGACTTTCAAATTTTATGATTTTTAAAGTCGTTTATATTTTTTTGAAAAAATAGGCATGCAAGGTGTTAGGAGACCTGATAAAGCGCCAATTCCCACCAATAGCAAAACTTATGCTTGTACCCTATTATTGATAATAATACTCCAAAATTTACATCAGTTACTTCTGGCCTACCTCAATGTTCTGACCTTGCGCCTCTTCTTTTCTCAATACATGTTTCTCGTCTTTTTATATCTTTGAATTATTTAAAATTACATTCACTCGAACCTCAGTTTGTAAATTTGCTAATCAGATAATACGAGGGCGGTTCGACGCTACAACGACTTTTGAGAGGTTGGCAACACTTTCGCTACGGTGATTATATTGTTAGTTTCCGCCATGTTTCTGATGTCATCTGTCAAAATTGTACATAAATCTGACAGATAGATTAGTTTTAATATTTATTTGAAGAAAACCTTTTTCGTTGTTGGGTGAATATGGAGAAAAAATAATTTCGAGTGTTAATTAAACATTTTTTTATGTGGAAAAACAATTACCTGAAGAAACCAATAAAAAGTTGCGTATATATTTTCCTGATGAATGTGCTCTGCCCTAAGGAATGATTTGTAAGTGATTTTTTCTTTTAAAAGAGGCCATATGAAAACGGATGATGTTGAACTTCCAGAACCGTCATTTACTGTAACTACTCCAGAAATGGTTAAATCCGTTCCCTTGTACTTAGGAATCGTCGAATATAAGTACGTGAGATAGCTAATGAAATAAATATCTCAACCGAACGGATATGCCATGCAAAATGAAAGGTTACATACGAAAAACGTTTCTGCAAGGTGGGTGCCGCGATTGCTTAATGCTGATCAAAAGCTCGCTCGCATTAAAAATTCAAACGAATGTTTGAATCCAAGTGAATTTTTCCGACGATATGTCACAGTAGATGAAACTTGGGTACATCGTTATACCCCAGAAAAAAAAACACAGTCGAAACAATGGATTTCATCCGAGGAACGTGCTCCCGCTCCCGCTATTGTTGCGGAAAAATTAGCCGAACTGCGTTACGATTTATTATTGCCTCATCCCCTAAATTCATCTGATCTAGCTCCCTTCGATTACTTTTCCAAACAGACAAACGTATTTTGCGTAATTTCCGAAATATTATTTTTTTTGTTTAAAAAAATTGTTGAAAATAAAATATTGTTACGAACTCAGTGATTCAAGAAGGTTCTAGAGTTGCGAAGGGCTATATATACGCGGGTTTTGATTGAGTCGAACAGTTTTCCAGTATACAGTGAGTGAATTAGTAAATATATACACAGTGCAACATTTAAATGTTAAAGATAAATTAGGACAATTATACCGAGTGTAGATAAATCAGTAGACATTAAGTAGTGTTTGTATAAATTAAGTTTATTATAGTGTGTAAGTGTTCAATGTGTTCAATAAACCAATAGTATTTAGCTATAGTGAGCGTATAATTTTATCCCACGGTAAAATAAATAAGAAAAACATTACATTGGTCTCGGATGTGGGGTAATATAATCGTATTGCTGGTCTAGTTTTTTCACCAGGTAATTTAACTGAGGGTATGTATTTGAAATTACTCGAAAACACCGTTGATCCAATGTTAACAGACATAATAGAAAACTATAACCGATACCTTGAAGAACACCTAATATTTTAACAAAACGGGGCTCCTCGACATTTTGCTGCAGCGGTTCGTCAGTACTTAAATGAAAACTTTCCTATAGACATTGGATTGGACGAAGAGGATTCATTGAATGGCCCCCACGATCACCTGATGTGTCCCCCTCACATTACTTTTTATGGAGATATCTGAAACGTAAAATATACCCCACTCATCCAGGTTCCTTGGAAGAGTTACGTGAACGTATTATTACCGAATGTCGTCAAATAACTCCAGAAATGCTCCAAAACGTCAGACAAAGAGTCGAGAATAATTTATATTCGTGAATGGAAATTAATTGACAACACTTTGATCATTTACATCGAAGTAATTTAGATTTAATTATGGGAGTTGTTCTAAATTTTCCGATTTAATTTTTATGTTCACTTTTCTATTTTTTTTATTTTCATTATGAATTGTCTATTAAATAGTTGAATTTTGATTTCAAATGAAGTATCATTATTTAAAATACGGAAACTTTTCCCGCAAGCCAAAATCAAAAGTTACGTAATAAACTGAAACACAGTCAAATTCCTTATAAAATTACCTTTTCAATGATGTGCCAAATGGTAACAAAATATGATCTACAGTACCTTATGTTTGCAGTCAATATTATTAACTATACGTTGGATTGAAATATGTTTTTCAATTAAATTTTATGATATTCTCACCGGCACGAAAAACGGAGCCGTTAAATTTTTTTAAACAAACTTCAAATTTTAATGCTTTGTGATGTTTTATTATTATAATATCTTACACACAAATAAAATAACATGTTTAAAATATTTTTTAACAACAATTGAACCTTTATTTGAAGAAAAAAAAGTGTTTCGAACAATTTAAAAAACGAGAACAAAAAACTTTTTGTAACAATTTAAAAAACCAGAACGAAAATAAATTTCTGATGTCATAACGACTTTAAATTATTCTAAACTGAAACGACTTGCTATCCCAAACTTTGGTACCGCATTATTAATAACGGGTGTTACCCCCACGTGCTCTAATTAATGCCTGTATCCTTCTTAGCATGCCTAAAATCAAGTGCCGAATGTCTGCCTGTGGAATAAGTTCCCATTCCTCTAAAAGAGCTTGTCGCAGCTGATTTAAAGTTAAAGGAGCAGGAACACGACTTCGCATTCTTCGCCCAAGCATGTCCCAAACATGTTCTATGGGGTTGGTATCTGGGCTTAACGCTGGCCAGTTCATAACAGGAATGTTTACCTCGTTTAAATATTGTTGAGTGATTCTCGCAGTATGTCTTGCGTTATCATGCATAAGAAGAAAGTCATTTCCAATAAAATCAACATAAGGGACAACAAAATCTTGGAGAACGTCCTCAACGTACCTGGCAGCAGTTAAGGAGCCTCTCAGAAGGATGTACAATTATGTGTGTGCCTCCAGAGAAATTCCGGCCCACACCATAACGGATCCTACCCTAGGGCTGAAGGTACATTCAGCAAAACGCTCGTGTGGCCTTCGCCATACTCTCTCTCGGTAATCTGGAGACCGTAAGCTAGATCTGGACTCGTCAGTAAATAAAACGTGCCCCCATTCATTTTCACCCCAGTGCTCATGAATTCTGGGGAACTGAAGTCGTGCAACACGATGATGCCTAAGACGTTCTGGGCCTGTCGCAGGTCTACGACTGGTTAGGTTGGCTTTCCTGAGTCTTCGCCTCACTGTCCACTCGCTTACATTAGTTTGCCGGACGTACTGAAGTTGATTTTCGATTTCAACAGCTGTAGCATGACGATTTCGTAGGCTTTGTAAGGTGATAAAACTATCATCACGAGCGCTAGTTCTGCGTTGAGGACCAGTTCCAGGTCGTCTATTGTAAGCTCCAGTTTCCAAAAAACGTGTAAAAATACGGTGCACAGTGCTATTGGATACATTATACTGTCGGGCAACATATCGTTCACTCCTCCCATCTTGAAGCAACGCAACAATAGCAGCCGCTGTTTCGGGATTAACAGACATATTTTTTAGATTAAATAAATGTATCACTATAGATTAAATAAACGCAGCACAAATTTAACACGTATCTGTCACGTTGGATCTGTCACATTTCTCAAAATTCATGGCCAACTATGCACTTGCACTTTACGGCCAAGTAATAAGATCTATGGGGTTTATTATTTTAACTCAAATAAACTTTTTTATTTCAAATAAAGGTTCAATTGTTGTTAAAAAATATCTTAAACATGTTATTTTATTTGTGTGTAAAATATTATAATAATAAAATATCACAAAGCATTAAAATTTGAAGTTTGTTTAAAAAAATTCAACTGCTCCGTTTTTCGTGCCGGTGAGTGTATATTGTTAAAAATACTAATAACCAGTTGTAGATAAAATATTGTACGTAACACGTGGGATGGGAATTACGCACTTATATGAATACATGACTCGGCCTACAGCCTCGTCCGGCAAACTTCACATGCGTGCGTTAATAATGTCCATATCCCACTAATTACGTAAATAACTATAGTAATATTTGATTATATACTACTCGGTGAAATGAAAGAAAAATCGGATTATTTTCAGATATCGGCAAAAAATCCTTTCACTTCCCTGACTTGGTCCCAAATGAATTGTAATTCTCGTATAATAAAAGACTTTTAAGCTTAACGGAAATTTATATTGACAATTATTGAAAACTATATCTGACAAGTATCTATATTCAACATTAAGTACATTACATCTAGTAAACCTGAAAATGCTGATATTTCAACACTTCAAATATTAGTTCTTCATTTAATTTTTTTTAAACATAGTATGTCTTGAATATAAATGACAGTTGGCATATATAATAAAAAATATAGCTATAATTAAATTGAATTTTGGAATCCCCTTTTTAATCACAGACTTTTCACAAGACACAAATTGGTCACCACAAAAGTGTTCTGTCCAACAAGAAATTTGAAAATAATTGTTTCGGAAGAAGGGTGAGAGGGTTGTCGAAGCGTCCGTCGTTTTCTAACTAACCGTGTGCGAGCGGTGTCGATGGTACAGTTCCAACAAAATTATTGGCATGGTGTCGTCGGGTCGGCGGGTAGTCACGCGAAATTTTCTGAGAATTAGTCAGGCAGGCAGGCAGATTTACGGTCGTGGCCCTGCCATTATTGCTTCGGGCAAAAGGTAAGATATGAGGGAGACAAAGATAGAAACGAGAGAGCAATTTCAAGGGTTTTCTTAGAATTATTGGATATTGGGTACCTACTTATTTAGCGTGACCGGGTTTTGAATTGTTAAAGTTGTTTTTTTTTTCGAACTGAAATGTAACAGATGAACGAAGTAAGCGCATTTACGCTATTTTCTGAGTATCCAAGGTCTGATTTATCTTCTTTAACAATTACTTTTTGTAAAACACTGCCACGAAGATGACGTTGCTTTAACTTTGTTTATTTATTTGGTGAATGAAAAGAATTTTCCCAGTTCTTTTGTAATTTTTTGCTTCCAATTTGCAGCCAGATTCAAAAACCATTGGATTTTACCAATTTTTAGGACGGTATTTTATAAATATAGGCATAAATATCGGGATAAATAAGCTTTAATAAAATATTGCTGTGGAAAAAGATACCAGGTGATAAATTTAATTTGATTTTTTTATGATTATTTCACTCAATACAAAATACGCGCTTTCGATTGGATTAAATATGAGGATTGATATCTGAAAACACTATGTTTTCGATTTTGTACTTCGGCACCTGATTGGATACATGCAATTTTCCTATCTGTGTGTTTCGCGTTGTCATTAGTTGTTTTATTCGATATTAAAAATCTAGTGACTGACAGAAAATGTCAAATTATTAAAGAAACGTCAGAATCATTGTATCAAGAAATAATCTTGACAAATACAACTCGTGTAATTGATGATTATCGAAAATTTCTTCTCTTTTTCGAAACAAGTTGTTGTTTTGGGAAACCACTGTTTTCAAACAACAATTTGTTTCTCAAAATCGAAGAAATTTGTATTTCGATAATCATTAACACACAAATTATTATCGACAATCCCATTCATGTATAATAATTCCCATTTGTGAATACAAAAATCGTAGTTTGCTGTCGGCTAAATAGGAAGGAAGAGAGTTTGCAAGTGGATAAAAATATCGGATAAATTACGTTACCGTAGCAACCCTAGCATTTAGATACTGTCTGTTTACCAAGCAATGCACGTCAATTTGACAATTATAAATGTCAAAAACAGAATGAATTAAACAGCATATAACAATTCCAAAAAGTATGTCGAGATTTGGAAATATTTGCAAGGCAGAAATAGTAAGGGAGATTGAAAAATCAACTCCAGAAAATACCAAGAAAACTCATTCCTCCATATGGAATCAATTTAATTTAATTTAGTTTAATTGAATTGAGTTTTTTATTCATGGGATTGTCTTACCAAATACCACGCGAGCTCAGATTTAGCAGGATATTTTTTCCGGTGGTTTTCTCATGCTTACTTTCATTGGCAATTTAACTCGATCTGTTCAGGCAAAATCACTCGAGCTACGCTTTCGTGATTTTTACAGAACAGCTCTCGTTAAATTGCCAATGAAAGTAAGTATTCGAAAACAACCACAAAAAATATCCGGCTAAATCTGAGCTCTTGTGGTATTACCCCCGACAATTTCACACCAACCCAACTGACACTAATGACAAACGTCCTGAGGAATAGTATATTACATTAGCTGTATTCTTTTTACCAGTCGACTGTCTCACTTGTAAGAATAATTAAGACAAAGTGAGCTGAGATGAAGTGAGATAAATTGAGGCAAATTTATATCTAAAAAGAATGCATGACAGTCACAGATCACAATTATAACATAACCTCTAATGTTTATACCTCGGATTATACCACAAAAATTTAGTTAATATACAAATTTTTATTTTCAACAGGCAATGGTTCCTAAAAGTGCCATAAATGCCACTTCTTAAAGCAATTTTTATTTAAAAGAACATTAACCATATACTTTTAAAATAGATATGTGACATGTGACATCAACAAATATCCGGTACAGATCGCTAAAAGATTTCAACTCACTTCTAACTTCTATGAAAAGCTAGCTCAATTGGGGTAAGGGGGGAAGAAAATTTCTTAGTTAGTCTCACTTTGTACTCAACTCGAGCCATATTGAAAGAACATATACTTTTTCCTAACTGACTCAGTTAATCTCAGGTAAACGTGGTAAAAAGAATACAGCTATTATAAGGATTAAAAGTGCATATTTTTTTTACGAGCAATATTTGCAGTTGCGAGGCGGAGCACAGCGCAGCCGAGCGAATGCAAAATTGCGAGTATAAGTATAACTTGAATTGCGCTGGAGACGTATTTTTGGTCCTTTTTCTTTTTACACCACACCTACACCACACCACACCTATTCTACAAAATACGTATATTTAAATAAATATTAACATCTTAAATATGTACAGTGCGTCCATAAAGTAACGCATAAATTTATTATTAACTAAATAAACAATAATATTAAAAATTCCCGAAACATGTCAATTTTTGATTTTAATTTACTGTTTTTTCAAATTATAATGTTATTTACAGGGTGAACCATCTTCGTGTGATGACGTCATCGCCATTTTTTTTAAGTGGAACACCCCAATTTTTTTTCGATTTCCGGATTTCCCTTGATGAGCTGATTCCAAAAATGTATAACACTTTGTTTCAAATTGGTACAGGGTGGAGGAAAATAAAAAAATTAAATTACCTACAAAATAAGAAATAAACCTGTTGACCTGTTTCGGGAATTTTTAATATTATTGTTTATTTAGCTAATAATGAATTTATGCGTTACTTTATGGACGCACTGTATATTATTTCAGTAGTTTACTTACGCCATTCTTTTATTACAAATTGTAAAAATATCAATTATTATTAAGGTTTACCAGATCGGTACACACAGCTGTTAAATACTTTTAGTGGTTTTGAGGTTAGAATGTTGACATTATAAACAGAAGTGAAGTTGAAACCTATGAGGTAAAGATCTGTAAATATGACTTACAGATGTGGTTACAGAATAGCAGATTTTACAAATCTGTAAAGGCTCTAGTTACAGATTCTGTAGCTTATAGGTAAATTCTCAGAATCTCAACATGAATCAAAAACAAATAGACTCAATCACGATCAAAATAACTATTAAGAACCACGTGTTGTGCAACGCTTGTTTATCCTCAGGGCGACTGTCATATGACATCACGTGGACTATATTTATCAATTGTTAACAAAAACTAGCAGAGAGGCATAACTTTGTACAAGGAATTTTATTACAGGGGGTGCTACTGATGATAAAATAAGCTGGTAACTACTTTTGGCGAAACTTGTCAGTTATTTTGATTAGAAAATATCACGTAAACATCATTTCTACATAATATTGGTAGGTATTTCTTTTCAAAAACGATAATTTTATCCGTATTCCATAGGAACGTTATGGAACATTCCAGACTGATATCAAATATGGTTTCATATATGAAACTGTTGCTGTAAATGTTTTTTTCGTCGACCTATACAAAAATAGTTATTTACATTACAAGATGCGAAAGCTTACTTT
>CAJUYG010007437.1:0-10910 GCA_910591675.1 Galerucella calmariensis | reverse complement strand
TAGCCATATCATGTCGTTTTTGTTCAGTTAATTGTTGATTGTTATACTTTGCATCATTTACTGCCTTTGCAATTCCAGCTGCTCCACCTCCTAGAGCTCCTAATGCACCCAACAGTGGTAATATTAATGGTAAAAATCCACCTATTCTCGTCGGTGTTCGAATTATACGTTTTTTAGGTTTTTTCTTACCACCACGACGACTTTTTTTAATTCCTACACCCATACCAAGTTTACGTTTTCCTTTCATGACTGCAGTAACAAACAATGAAGCTACTTTTTCACCTAATGTAGCGTCCTGGGATTTAACTCGTTTCCAAGCTTTATCCTCCAATATCTGATCTGCTTTATGTCTTTCCTGTAGATTATTATTTTTTGCGTATGCTATATCGTGTTCTTTACAAGCTTGATCTAAAAGATTAATTCCCTTATCATTTCGTTGTAGTCTTTGTTCTAGTTTTGTGTTTGGTCCACAATATTCGTATCCACCAGGTAAATGAAGTTCAAATGGTAGTTTATTAATTAACGAAACTAAATCTCCACCTTTGTGATGACGACGACGACGACGTGATTGTAACTGTTTATGTTTAACCATAGTTCTCTATCTATATATACTCTGATCACCCTATAAATACTCTCAGTGTTGTTGACTATATAAGATGAAGATTGCAAAACATTTTATAGCTTTACCTGTTGAAAATTATGATTTGAGCTGTGAACAACAACGTACTGCAGGTAAACATGGATATTTATTTGGTGGAGACTCTAAACGAGCATTAATCATCGGTCCCAGTGGTTGTGGTAAAACTAATGCTATGTTATCCTTAATAGATCATCCTAATGGTTTGAGATTTGAAAATTTATACGTTTATTCCAAGAGTTTACATCAACCAAAATATGCATATTTACGTAATTTAATTCAACCCATGAAAGAGATTGGATATGAGGAATTTAACAATTCTGATGATATAATTACTCCAGATGCTATAAAGACCAATTCAATTATTATATTTGATGATGTAGTGGCTTCCTGCGATCAAAAACCCATTCAAAGTTACTTTTGTTTTGGTCGACATAAATCTACAGATTGTTTTTACTTAAGTCAAACTTATTCGGCTATACCAAAACAATTAATTCGAGATAATGCCAATCTCCTGATAATTTTTCAACAAGATTTCACCAACTTAAGACACATCTATGATGATCATGTTAATATTGACATGTCATTTCAAAAATTTAAAGACATTTGTTCATACTGTTGGGGGGAAAAGTTTGGATTTCTCACTATCGATAAAGATTCTGAAATAGCATCTGGTGGTCGTTATAGGAAAGGATTTGATGGATACATTCATATATAAGGAGAAAAGTATATAATATAGTTAATTTCAAATCCAGCATGAATCCTAAACTAACTCAACGACTGGTCAAAGCTAGGCAGGCGCTTCGAAAAAAGTATAAAAGTTTGAAGCGAAACATAAACCAATCTCAATCACGACTGGAACAAACCTATGAGCCCATTACTCAACCGCTAAAACAACTAATATCAACTATCGAGAAACAAGAATTGATTAAACAAGAACCATCAATATCACCAAAAAAAGAATCTCGCCTATCAAGTTCAAAATATCAACCAAATCCTTCCCATTATGCACTTGCTTTCGATTCACCCAAAGAGGATGTTTTCAGTTCTAATACAAATGATGATGATGATGCGTTTGAGCCAAATAAAACTTTAGGGTACAGTAGTGATGAAAATATTAGTAGATTTATAGATGAAAGTATCCGTGACCTCGGTCGAATGACCAACGACCAAGGTATCCAGCAATATTATGAACAGTTTGAAAATCCCTTACCTAGAGTGTACATAAGGGAAGGTATTGCTGACACTGAAGGACAATTTGATAATACTCTTGGAGTCTATCATGATTTGCAGCTAGAAAAATTCTCTATTGGTGATTCTCCAATTGACTTTATCGGACCTGATTTAAAAATACAAGGTATTACCTACAAGGGTACTCCAGGTCTGTATGAACTGTTATTCAAAACAGACCCACACATTTTTACTAAAAATGATGCTAAGGAATATGTTGACATTTTAGAGAGAACTAATGCTCTATACACAAAAAATAATAGAAAATTACCAAAACGGAGAATTCCCGCAAAATTAAAAAATAAATTTACTAACGCTATTCAACCTTTCCTAGGAATTCCTCTTGTTGCACAAAGAGAACGAGCCTTTTCAGTTCCCACTATGACTACAAGACAAATAGCAGCAAAACTGAAGGGTGGGAAAGGTTTAACAATGATGCGATATTCCCAAAATCCCATTGATTATAAATATTTTGATGATTTCAATGAATTGATTGATAGATTACGCTTACTTGTAGCTTCAAAACAAGCTGGTAATAATGCTCACCAAAATGAAATAGTGTCTATTGTTGAAGAACTAAGAGAAGGTGGTATAATAGCATAAATAGATGGATTATATTCACATTAGTAGATATGCCGTTAAACAAGTTTAATCAACATTATCTCATCACACATTCCAATGATGAGGTACTACCACAATCACCATTCTATATTTGTCAACCTGCAGACATTCAAAGTTTAGCAATTATTAATATTAGCGGAAATATAGATAAAAATGTTAGTTCATTAAACTATATATTAAATAATAATAATACTGAATATACTTTTCCAGTAAGTGGAAAAGTGGTTAATATCAATAGCAATAAACCACCAACTAAAGTATTAATACTTTATAAAAATAAATATCAAAATTTGAGTGTTCTCAACCAGCAATCCATAACAAAGGGTGAAAAGATTTCAATTGGTATAGGTAAAGAAAAAAATTATTATCCATATATTGAACTTGTGTTAGAATGTCCTCTGGTGAGCTCTACATAAATATAGTACTTTTCCAACAAATGCATCATTCCAACAATGCCTCTTAATAAATTCAATCAACACTATTTACAATCATCATCGTCGTCGTCGTCGTCAGTTCCAAAATTAAGTGCACAATTTTATATTTGTGACTCTTTTGATTATCATGTTGAAAACATTATTCGATTGAAAGGCGAAAAGAAAACTAGTTTAAATAAAGATTATTATGTGTTAGATAATGCAGGTACAAATTTTCTTTTCCCCTACAATGCTAAAATTGTACAAGTTCGACATTACGCTGCAGATGGAGAGGTTTTAGTTAATGGTATATCATTCAAATTCAATGAAATTAGTGGTAATAATTTTAAGAAAGGTGATAAAATCCTATTTAAATTGGGTACACCTTCTTCTATTTGCATTGAATTCATAGTGCAGTGTCCAATAGTGAAAGATGAGTAAAGCACAAGTTGTGAATGAATTACATAAACCGGCAAGAATCAATTATAGAAGAAGACATGTTGTAATTAAAGGATTACATGATTTGATACAAGCTGATTTAGCTATTATGACTCCCTATTCAAAAACTAATAGGGGCTACAATTATATCCTAGTTGTAATCAATGCTTTCAGTAAATATGTGTGGGTTGAGGCGATTAAAAGAAAAACAGGAAAAGAAATCACATTAGCTATGAAGCATATCCTAGACCAAATGCATGTTCCACCTAAAAATCTTCAAACTGACAACGGAACTGAATTTTATAATAAGAATTTTCAAGAGCTCATGAAAAAATATGGTATTAACCATTACAGCACATTCTCCAATTTAAAAGCAAGTATAGCAGAGCGAGTAATTCGTACTCTAAAATCTATGTTATGGAAACAGTTTAGCATGCAAGGATCTTACAAATGGTTAACGACTCTACCCAATATTGTCAACAAATATAATAATACAAGACATTCCACTACAGGTGCCATTCCCAGTGAAATAAATGAGAAAAATGCAAAGTATATTACTGCATATAATCACCTGAAAACTATTGATCCAAGATCATCAAATTTTAAAAAAGGAGATTTTGTTCGAATTAGCAAGTATAGACATGTCTTTAAGAAGGGTTATACTCCAAATTGGACTGCTGAAGTTTTCAAAATAAAGAAGGTGAAACTTACTAATCCAACAACTTACATACTGGAAGATGATAAGAACGAAGAAATACAAGGAGGATTTTACAGGGAGGAATTGCAAAAAGTTAAATATCCTGATGTGTATTTAATAGAGAGGGTTTTAAAACGAAAGGGTGATCGGTTATTAGTAAAATGGCTTGGGATGGATTCTAAATCATGGATAAATAAAAATAGCATTGTTTAAAATTATTATTTTTATTGTTAAATAAAATTATATAAAATGATTGACAATTTATTTACACATTTAAATTCTTAATTTTATCATAAACCTTACATCTATGTTTTATATCTAATATTGGATCTATAATTTGAGAAATTTTAATAATTCGTTGCATAAACCGTAGTCGGTCACATGCGGCAATGATCCATGATGATCCTTGTCTCGCTTGTTGATATGCATATTTCCAAGTTACTAATAAATGAATTTTGTTTCTTGTTTCATCAAAGTGAATAGTTTTCTTTACTTCTATTGTATGTTGTCTATTCTTCATATTTCATAGCTGTAAATCTTCATCTTTAAGTAACTGAGGATATCTATATATTAATTCTAATGCGATAGCGTATGTCTCGTTATTTAAATGTTTTATGGGTTCAATTATATTCAAGGCTGTAGTTACTGGATCGGTGGAATCTTTTATTCCCATTTGTAAAATTTTCAATGAACTAGCAAATTGTAAATTTTTCAAGTCTGTTAATCTATTTTCAATGAGTGGTAACATTTTCCATAACATTGAAGTAGTATCAGCTCTTAGATAAATACAAGAATCACCCCTATAAATTTTCACAACATTCCCGAATGATAATCGTTTAAATATCAAATCAAATTCACCCATATCTAACGGTTCCATATTCTTTTTGTTCGTTGATCTAAATAAAAAGTCATCAATATCATTTCTACATGATAAAAAAATGTTCCATTTTTGTGGACTGAATATAAAATAGGTATTTTTGGTTCCAAATATCCCAACACATGGATCATAATTTAAATAAGGGGATAAACCAACCTTTACATATTTTGTTTTATATGTATTGAGAGACAATTGACGTTCTCCCAAAAATACGTCATTATCTTGCAATTGATTCATATATGTACCTAGTGTTTGTGAGTGATTCAACTACTACTATTACTACTACAATATACTATCGCTATTAGAATAATTTAAAGATATTCTCTGGTTGAAATCTGAAAAAAAAATCTCATTTATTCCAAAAATTACATCATGCTCTCGAGAAATGGAAAAAATTGTTTCACCCCACTCTAAAATAAAGATTATAAACGTTGAAAATCGCTGAATCTGAACAGTATATTAATAAACTTCAAAAGTGAATTTTTAAAATAAAATCATGTATAATCAACAGCAACAGCACTATCATCTAGAAGATTGTATTTGTCCAATGAAGGACCATTGGCTATACAAGCGACGATTATATCAGTTTAATGAAGAAGAACTTGAGAAGTTTCCATTGGATTATTTGATTCAAAAGGCGCAACCACTTGAGTTATTATATGCATGGTATAAATTACCAAGAGCATATCGAGACAATTTTGATTTACAAATCCAACTGCCTTGTTTTATACATTACAATCGTCCTGACTGGCAAACTCACATCGATGGACCACCTACATCACAGTCAAGATGTCATTTATGTAACTTAACTATTGAACAAATACATGTTTGATGTAAATAAAATCTGTTTAATATACTATGTTTTTTATTACATAAATTACAAAGATATAAATTTACAAAGTTACAAAATTTCTTAACTAGATACTCTTTGTTATATTTTATAAATAATTATGATATATCATCATTTCTATCAATCTCATAATCCTCAATAAATCGCTACTGACTACTCTTATAACCCCAGGGAAGTGTGTCAAATGACTTTGAAATTAACTGACGTTTATCATCGTATGGACTTAAAGCAATTTTAGTCTGTTCTATACTAAATACATTGTGAGCATATGAACGAATAGTTTGTTGAGTTATGACTTTTGTGTTGAATTCATTTAAGCATGTAATATAATCTTCAAAAGTAATAATATTTTTCACTATATTTTTTTTAATCCCCTTAGATTTTTTTGAAATACCAAAGTTATTCAGTTCAATAGCTATTTGTTTTGAGGACATGCCCTTCTTTTCAAGTTTTTTCTTAAAATTTAATTTTTCCTCCTCACTGACTTGCATTTTGTAGGTATACATTTTAGAACGAAGACCAGCAAAATGAGTAATAATTTTACCATTTGCCTCATCTTTCATCAATCCCGGTATTTTTTTATTCACCAACGGAATATTATAAATATTATTTTTGTTATAATCTGAAGTATCAAATTTGTG
Organism: Galerucella calmariensis; assembly: GCA_910591675.1. Classification (NCBI taxonomy): domain Eukaryota; kingdom Metazoa; phylum Arthropoda; class Insecta; order Coleoptera; family Chrysomelidae; genus Galerucella; species Galerucella calmariensis. The sequence continues at coordinate 4,506 of CAJUYG010007437.1, read as the reverse complement.
GATATTTTTTTTAATAATATCTTCGTAAACGTCTAGGTTACTTATTTCATAGATAAAACTATCTGTGTCTGTGTACAATAATTTACATTTTTCCACACCTGCTGTTGGTATTATAAAATTATAGTGAAAATCATACATACAAATTTTTGAAAGATCTAAAATAACCATACCAATGTATAGTGGTTTATTAAATATTAATTCTATTTTATTCAACTCAATTGCCATCAAGTTTTCATCAAAAATTGTTCTATTGTGAAATCGTGGACTAGCAATTAAATTTTTCGCCCCGTAACGTCCCTCCCATTTAGAGCAAAGTTTAACGAGTCTATGTAATCTTATGTTTTCCATAGTTTTTCCAAACACTGCGTTATTAGCAAGTTTAAATTGATTTTTTTCAAAGTTGCTTGTAGCACTTACCCTTAATCGACTGTTTAATTCAATATAAGGTCTCAACCATTCTGATTGATTGAATTCCAACACTTTATGTATTTTTGTAATTATTAAACCATGTGCCAATGCTTGTTTTAAATTTCTATAATGTATTGTATATTCTTTTTTATCATACAAATCAGCTATCAACTTTGGTAGTTTTGAGGCTGGAGGAATGCGATGGTTGGCACAAAAAGGAAAATCTTTATGTAGAGTATGTAGACTCTTTGGATACTCTAAATCCACTTGTAATATGTACCCAATCGGAGAATTGTCTGGAATTGTTGTTACATCAATGTTTGAACTTGACCATTTAAATCCTCCAAATGGTAATGGTTCACACATTGCGTAACCGTAAAGGTTATTCACATCTAGGTAAAGGATTGTTTTAGTGGGTTCTGATGAATCATATCTGTCACCCATATATTTATTGTTTGCCTCTGAAAATCGACTACAGCATACCGAAATTCCACCTCGAATCGCTTTCTCTATAAACATAACCATGTCAACATCCTTTAAAATTTCCAATTTACATTTAGTATATTTTAACATAGCATCCCATGTGTAGCCTGGCATTGTATAATACCATGCAGGATCTAAACCATATGTTTTCAATGCTGTTTCTCTGAAATTATCCATAACATCTGCTAGTAACAGAATATCTATCTTCATATACAAACTACTGTATTCTCCAAGGTGATTTATGTTGAAAGCGGTCCAAACATTTTGTGCATGAGTGTAATCAGTCTTACACAATTCCACATCATTTAGTTTATTATAGAATTTTTCAATGGGTGGTAGCTCTTTCTCCTTCAATTTATCAACATTATCTACATAATCATAGGGAAACACCCCTTTTCTAGTTAGAAGTTGAAATTGATTATGATCTAAATTCTTAAACTCATGTTTTAAATTCTGAAAATTGTCTAAGCTCAAAGTCGAAACAAGTTCATTAAGACTACAACCCATAAATCTAAAAGAATCTATAAACCTAAATTTAATTCTACTATCATTATCTGTTAGAGTGAAAGATATGTACTTTTCTTTATTTAGTGGAAGAACAGATACATGTCCACGCTTGGCAATGTCTTTTATGATAAAATGTGCGTCATAATTTGAAAGGTTGTGAAATAATATTGGAACAATAAACAATTTTTTAAATGAAAGATTACAAGTTTGATGAGCGTAACCTCTAAATAGTCCTGTAAAATGATCATGGTCCTTAACAATTATGTCTCTTTGATTAAAATGTTTCTCACAAATGTGACAAATATGTACATTTACATTTTCTATTGAATCTACTATTATTGGTATTATATTCACAATTTTACTCTCAACAAATTGTGCAATCTTTTTAATTTCATTTGAAAACCAATCCATACAATCTTCACCTTCATGATGATTGAAATAGGAAAAATTGTTGTTATAAGTACATTTCATATAATATCCTGCGCAAAATGCTTTATGATGTTGGTATTTATTCGTTGTTTTTGATAATTTTGTTTTACATGGTTCTAAAATAGCTTCAATATCAGCATAGATAAGGAAAGGTATTTTTTGTTTATAGACAAAATTTCTAAATTCAACAGCATCATATTTTGGGAATGAAATTTTACAGTTGTTTCTATTTTCACATAACAAATAATGCTTTTTCAACTTTTCCTCACTATAAAAATAATTTAAACAACGGTCACACAAGCTAATTGTAGCTCTATGCTTAGTGATTTGAGATCGAATAAGTCGTGAAAGATTTTTAATTAAACAATAATGAAATTTTATTTCAATATTTTCATCATCATCATCATCATTATCATCTTGTTCTGATTCTACAAAATTATTCAACTTTGGAAAATACTTATTTTGAATTAATAACAAATTAACATGTTTCTCTAATTTTCGTTTGGTAAGTTTAGCAGGTACAACTTCATAATATGAACTTTGTTGTGTACAATTTAATTCTAGAGCGTATACGTTTACGGAAATATTATTCAATTCCTCAAATTTGTTAATTTGATTTAGTTTCATAGGTAATTCTAACCCTTTGACATTTAACACAAGACTATAGTGTGGATATGATGAGGTGAGTCTATAATTACCTGTTGGTGGGTATAAAAAACTAACAATACTCCAAAAAAAGCATGCGTCATCTCTATTTTGAATGTTGATGCATGCTTTTTTATTTTCTATCTGGGGTGGTAATTTGATAAAAGAGGTTCCATTACCAATTTTATATTCGTTTATAGCTACCTCCAATAATAGAATTTTTTGTAGCGCCCAACCGCTTGATTCTTCCGAAAATTCTGACAGTTTATTTAAAATATAATCTGTTACATGTTCTTGAAACCAAATAGCTAAATCAGTTGATTGATCTAATACTGCATTAGGTGTCACAAAATACTTTTGATCAATTACTTCTTGATCACCTGACGTTTTAACAAAATCTGCCCACAGTGTGGTATTAATTTTTACAATTAACTTTTTTTTAATAATTTTGAGAATCTTAATTTTAAAGAGATCAAAAGCATCTGATAAAAATTCTTTTATTTCTTTATGATTCACATTTATAATCACTGCTGTTTGAACTCTACTTTTGAAACAAGAAATTATATTTTCCCAGTAAACTTTTCGATTTTGTTTTACACCAACATGTTTGTTTTTTAATTTTATTAAACATTTTAATCGTTTCAATTGACCAATTTTTGTTAATATCTTACGTTTTTGACCAACCTTTAAATGATATTTTTTCAATGCTATGTTACATTTTTTAATATGTTCATTAATTAATTTTATTGATTTGTTTTCAGCAGAGTTCACTCTAATTAACTTAATAGATTCATCAATTTTGGATAATGTACCATGATATTTGTCCATAATATTATATCATAACTATTTATAAAAATATAACTCACCAATAATTAGATTTCAACAATTTCAAACGATGCTGTTGGATTCAATTTTCCAATGTCTACCGCTCCTCTGAATATTATTGCGTACTTCCCTTCTTCAAAATATTTTATATAAGGTTTATACGTCTCTGTTACCCTCTGCGGTAGGAACGTTATTTCTTTCTCCAGTTCCAGCAGCACCGTTTCCCCAAATTTACTCCTAACTATTTTAGCCGAAATGATTTTTTTGGGTTCCCCTAATATTAAGTCCGTTAATTTTATAGTTGGTTTTGGGTCTCTTTCTAAAAGTGAGGAAGAATTTATGGTTTTTAGATCCATTTTACTAAAAATAATAATAATATAATTAAACATTAGAACATATTACTAATTTAAATTCTAAGTAAAATAAAAAAAATAAAAACGTCTTACCTGTTGTTTATTGAAGGTTGATGATGCGATTGAAAACAAGAAACGATTGAATTTCACAAGAAAATCTTGAGCTTAAATACAAAATGAATCTAATGACCTTAATAATAATTGCATAGGTATTTACTTATTTTCCGCGACTTACGTAAGACTTTCAACTGCATTAGTTGTCTCTGGTGGATTTTTAATAACAGGATGGTTATAGCAAAGTATAATATACATAGTAGACTATCCCATTGAAGATATATTCATTCGTATATAATTAATGTATTATCACCTTATAGATTTTTTTAAAAAAACTAATAAACTATCTAAAATGACCTCAATAATAATTGCATACCTATTGCGTAAGACTCCGGACTGCATTAGTTGCCTCTGGCGGATTTTTAATAACAGGATGGTCATAGCAAAGTATTATACACTATACCATTGAAAATATATTAATTGCGTATATAATTTATGCATTATAGCCTTGGGCGGGCTTGTTTCCTATACTTTGTATACAAACACAGCGCATTCCATTATATTTATGCACTTATACAGGATGGTTCTACCAAAATATGAGGATGTATCATATACTGAGTGTTGTTTGACTTAGAAGGAACATAGTTACACTACTATTATTAGTATTAATTATATATTTTGGAACTTTAGTTCTTCACGTCAGGTTATGTTTGAGCGACCGGGGGTCGCGACGCAAAAGATCTGACCGTTACGTCACGTTACATTACGTTACGTCATGTTACGTTGCTTCGTTATGTACCTT
>CAJUYG010007436.1:0-10911 GCA_910591675.1 Galerucella calmariensis | reverse complement strand
AACGCTTTTTGACGTATATGCATAAAAATTCGAGGTTGGGAGTTTTTGATATGAGAAATCATAATTTTGTATCTATTTCGATGTATTTTGTAGAGGGTGCCACATAGACCACGTATGCGGCATAAATGTGCGCAAAACTTTTTTGCCTTTTACATTAGTACTACTTTTGTAAAAAATAATTAAAGCCACATCACTACAACAAATGGAAGGTATACAAATAAAAGGTATACTGGTTAGTATCCCCAAATCTCAACGGTTTTAGAGATGATCACATTTTAGTGATTAACTACATGACTATTATTCAATGAAATTACGTTCGAAAAATGTAGTTGTTTGTACGTATGTATAATTACTTACGGACCACCCTGTATAGTTTTAGTTCTTTCTTTGTTTTTTTATCATTTTCGACATTTTCTTGTACATTTCAATAAAGTTGCAAAACAACTATTGTCGTGAAAGATTCTTTCGGCCTATACTTTTTTGATTGACACAAATATTTACTTCTTAGAAGTTTTCTTTTATCTTTTTTTATTTATGTCTTTTATCATTGTCAGTCGAACTAAGCTACTACCAACAAAAAACAAAAACAAGTCCAGCAATGGACATCCTAAATATTTCTTAAATATAAATGGAACTAAAAGAAATTGTTTTTCTTTTCTCCCTTTTTTGTTTTATTCCTTGGAGATCCATATTTCCATCGGTAAATCTCTAGGGGCCAGTTTTAGAGACTCTGCAGTATCATCCTTCAGTAATCCTATTGTGTAATAAATTTGTTTCACCAGAGTTAATATTCTGTAATATTTAATTATTACTGTACCGACAAAAATTAATTATTACATGAATATTACATTATGTATATATTTGGATAACTTTGCCAAAAATGACCCTCTAAGGCGGTTTTTGTTTGAAGAATGTTAAATTGACAATAAAGTAGTCCAAAAAAAACTTGTTTGAGGGGCTCATTGAATTGTAAAAATGAAGTGTTCTGTCAAAAACTGGAATTTCTATCTGGAATTCATCCACTGCTATTTCCTCGCAACAGTCACTTTTATTTCAAATAATGTCTTTGGATCACTAACAACGCTTCGTCAGTCACTATCTCTCTTTCTTTCTCTTAAAATACTTTCTTCAACGTGCTTCCTTAGGGTACTTATTGAACTTCTAACAAAACCGTGTGGATATAGGGTTGCAGGTTGCGAAAAGTCTTATCGCGACATACGATTTACACAAGTACAAGGAAAATATGAGAAAAACTACTGGAAAGAGAGAGAAGAAGCGCAGTCAGCGCTGGGCGTGTCAGATTGACTATCCCCACTATGGGGATCTGTATCTGTAGAATAGGGAGGGTGAGTGGGTAGGCTCACAGCACTTAGACCACATGTAACCCATTGTACATCCTCCCGAGGAGTTGTCCTCCCAGGTCATTGTCCATCCTATCCTTCTCAGGAAGGTGGATAGGTCACTAGGAGACATCTCCTTTATATCGGCAGGTGTAGGCCAAGACTCACCGAACACACACTCTCTTATTGACGATAACTCCGGACACTTGCATAAGACATGCCTGACAGTTTCATCTTCCTGTTCACACATACTGCATAGAGGTGTGTCCACTAGCCCCATAGTATGGAGGTGTTTCATTAGTTGACAGTGACCAGTCAGAAATCCTACTGTTAAACGTAGGTTTTTCCTGGCCAAATATTTCTTCGGCGCCAGCTTCCCAGGGTCGCCCAGGGTGATCATGGCAAGACTGCATCCTTTGATTCCATCCCATCTCTTAAGGGATTGAGCATGGGTGTAACGTTTGGCTAGTTCCGCATTTGTCGAAGTCGTTAGGCCGTAGGTGTCACTGGGTCCTAGAATTTTTAGTCCAGCGGCTTCCCTGTCTAAAGAATCAGAAATGCGATTTCCTTTACTCCTGTCGTACCAATTAACCCACCTCAGGATAATATTGTTATCTGCCGAGGCGTCAGCTAAATCTTGGCGCCACTCTAGTACTAGCCTCGATATAACGTTGTCTGTTCAAGGTTAATAGGGCTTGTCTACTATCAGTGCAGATTATTATGTTTTTGCCAGAAATTCCTCTTCTGGTTAGTTCTTTTGTGGCAATTGAGATACCAGCCAGTTCTGTTTGAACCACGCTGGTATTGTTTCCCATTACCCACTTAATCTTTAGGCTCAGTGCTCTCGAGTAAACTCCACATCCTGAGCCTTCTTTCATTTTTGAACCATCTATATATATGCGTATTGCATTTGCAGCATCTGGCTCTGTGTTCTGTTTTATTTGAATTTTGTAGGGTTTGTTAAACAAAAACCTGGGTTCAATTGCATCGTTGGCTGCTTGCAGCAGAGGTAGCGCAGTGAGCGCTTCCTGCCATAGGCTCAACTTCATTTGGCCCACTCCTACTCCGGGGCTTACACCGGCCGTGCGCAATCGTAGCATGGCCATTAACGCAACCTCCTTGACGTACAGGTCCAGAGGGGTCAGACCAGTAATTAGTTCCATTGCTGCGGTTGGTGTTGGATGGAACCCCACTATGGGGATGCCACGATAAACAAATAACCTCCAAAATACTTTTTTATAATTTGCACTTTTCGCAGGTTAATCATGTTACTATTGGAGGATTTGTAAATGTTTTATTTTCAAATACCATGCGCTACCAACTCGATCAACGTTTCTAACGAAAAGATAAAGTAATAAAAGTTTAAATGTGAATTATCTCTGTAAAGGACACTGTTGCCGGATAAAAGTGTTTAGTTCTACCTAATAGTGCATGAGCTCGACAAAAGTCAACGATAACGAGACAAAAATATCATTTTCCTACGATCACTACCCCAAGTAGACTTTTGCACACTCAAATCTAACCGCAAAGTTGATGTTTTCCGCGATCTGTCATAATTGACATTATTTACGCTCGCCTGTTTTCATCTACAATAAACTAAAGAAAGGTAGTAAATAATAGATATATTAAAACAAAATGTAGAGCAGTCCGAATATTTTAGTTGAAATATTAATATTTGAAGATATTTCGAACGAAATTAATAAATATTCCTATATAATTTGACTGACATCTACAATTTTTACAAGATACTGGATTTACAACGCTGCAGGTTACGCTACCAACAAATAGATGGAGGTGTATATTTTATATGTTTAATTTTATTGAAATTATAAAATAATTTAAACCTCATACATTGATATTATTTTGATTCTATACTACAGTGAAGGATTTATTTCTTAGTTCAAGATAAAAATTAATATTTACAACTTATTACAAATATAACGTTGTTAAGATTGACAATTTTCTTGATCGTTTTCGCAGATTCCTATTTTCATAGTATTGATTTATACGGACAAGTTTACGTAGTAGAAATATAACAGTCAGAAGGTAGGCATTGCATTATACACCTAGATGCAACAGTGATTGCATATTTAAGTACCTACCTACTATTTTGTGAAAATAGTAGACTATGGAATTAATGAAACGTCATTATTTCATTTTTAGTTTATAAAAAAGTTGTCTGTTTATAAATAGCTATTTGAAAAATGAATAGAGACAGTGAATTTTCAAGCACACCTCCGGATATAGCAGATTTTGCTAAAAATATTACTCTTAATCTTCTGCCAACTAAATCCAGAGGTAAATACAAAAAACAATACAATATTTTCATGGATTGGTGCCGCTCAAAGAAAATTAAAAAATATTCGGAGAATGTATTGCTGACTTATTTTGGCGAAAAATCCAAAACTCTAAAATCTTCAACCTTGTGGTCACAATATTCGATCCTTCGAAGCACTTTGGAAGTAAAAAATGATATTAACATCAGTAAATACACTAAACTGATTGCATTTTTGAAGTTAGAAGCAGTGGGTTATAAAGCAAAGAAGTCACAAACATTCTCAATAAATAAAAATAATAAGTAATTGTTACATGTTTTCAACATCACATTCTAATAAAGTGTACTTTTCATGTTTTTTTTAATTATTTGTTTAAAAATAAGGTGATCGTAGAAAAAATCTTGTGTGCAATTCGAGCAGAAATTGCGTTGCCGCTTTCGGCAGATTATCACTTTCCGCTCAATTAGCTATTGTACAAATTAATTTGCGCTTCTGGCAACAGCGCTTAAAATAGGGGGCACTGAACACATGTCCAACCTTTTTGGTAGAAGGAACTAAACACGCCCATCGCTGACTGCACACAATTATTGTTCTTCTCTCTCTTTCGAGTAGTTTTTCCCATATTCTCCTTGTCAAACTTGTGTAAATCGTATGTCGTGATAAGACTTTTCGCACCCTGAACGTAGGGGATTGGCTATGTTACGCGGAATCCGCTATTTTTGCAATAGTCTTTAGCGTTAGAGTGACCATTTCTTCCAAATAATCTTATATATTTCCAACAATACATGTAAATAAAATGGAAATATGTAATAATATCTAAATACGTTCAAATAAAATTTTCCCAACTCTACCCCTTCTGAAATTTTACCCCACTGCGTAAAACTCCATTTAAAATAACCTTATTTTTCTAAACACGTTAATGATCGACTATTTATGTTTAAACGAACTGACAAATCTGTTGAGATTATTCAGCAAAATCGCTAACTACATCTGCTGTAGATTGGTCTAGACCTTAAAACATTTTTTGCACATCATTCTGACAAGGAAGAAGCAATGATAAATGAAAGTTTATGCCCGAGCTGTTCAGTCAAAACTTATCCGTTTCGTAAAGGAAATTGATTGTTTTTTTAGAGATGTGTTTCCGTTGTATGGAAATATTCTCCTTGTTAAGTATTTACCCGACAACTGTATAAAAGAGAATAATATTTCAAATCACGTAGTCATTTTTGACATTTTATTATCATTCAAAATAATAAGCTCCAGCTGTCCGATGGGATTTTTAGCTATTTTAAACTGATATATCCTGGGGAAGTGTCACGAAATATTTGATGAAATCAGTTTTCTCTGGTATTGTTTGGACAACTATACGATGTTGTACATCTATCCATGTAACAAAATGGTGCCGAATTTTCTAGTTTCAGGCTGCTTGATTACTCTGTGACAACGACACAATATCAGTCAAGAATCTACTTTGATTCAAGCTTGAAGTCTCGAAAAATAATATCAGGAAATAATCCAAACTCTTGAGATTATCCAGTGAAATAATTTCAAACCTTACAAATAATTTTCGTTTTAATAGATATCGCGGAATGATAATGGGCTCGTTTACGAAAATTTTTAAATCATTTTTAACTGTCGTAAAACAAAGTACTAAGGATAAAAATATGATTCTGAAAATTTCATGTCAACAGAATATGTCGTTCTCCTAATACAACCAATTAAACAAGCATCCCGTAGCGGGGCGAAGACTATGACTGTGACGTCACCGCATATGAAACTTAATGTGCACGTGCACTAACATTACGCTTCTGACTATAACGTGCCTCGCGTAGAATTTATTTTGAATTACTTACAAAATTTTTGTGTTAATAAAATAAGATGTGTGGACCGAATTTTAAAATAAAAAAAGGACTCATTAAATCTTCCAGAAGTGGACTTGCTAATGATTATGAAATTTTTTAATAAAAAACACGAGTTTATTAAATTATAATTTCATACTATGTGACACATCGTTTTTGGCTGTTCTCCGGCCAAAATGATTAAAAATGTCAATATTTTCATAAATACATGCTCTCTCAAATGATATACAGGGTGATTCCAGATGTTTTATTTTATTCCTGGTCTGATGGACAAAGTTACGGAGATTACGCTGCAGGTTACTCAGTGAAAAATTGCAATGTAAAAAATTGCAATTTTTTTAACTGCAGACTGCCCAAGCTTCTCCAAATGCTATTTATGATGAATGTGTAGTGGAAATTAAATCACCAATGTTGAAAAGAACAAGAAAAACTTATTTGGATGAAGCAGGTAATATTGGTTCCAAATGTTTACATCAGATTCAAATGCACATGCACTTCACTGGTAAAAAAAGCGATATTTGTTAGAGCTGATCCGGACTTTGAATCAAATAAAATAATTTCTTTTAAAACATATAATATACGCCAGTTTTGTTGATGATCTACTGAAAAAGATTACCTGTTTTTTGGAAAATAGCAGTATTTAATAAAACTTAATTTGTGAAGAGCTGACTCATTATTTTATCAAATAATTTTGAACAATAATAACACCACAAGCTATAAGAACAATATTATCTACTTTTTTTTAATAAATTTAGATTAATACAAGCGTGTGGTTTTCAATAACCCTCTCAATATGGATTCACAACGTATTTTATAAGATAATTTATAACGATTCTGATTGAAGAAAAATAAAATCCTAAAAATACACAAAGTATGTTGACTTATCAGTTAATGTTTTGAGTATTTTTATGCTTTTCTGCCATTCCATTTTGTTGCATCCCCATTAATAGAAATAAATGTTTTGTTAGATGTTTTAATCGTAGTAGTTTTACATTCTGGAACCGCACAATATTTATAGCTTTTTTTACTCTGGCGCTGGACCATTGTGTCGAATAGCTCAACTTATTTCTAAACGTTCTTATTTCACAAACATAACACTGTTTAGAGTTTGATAGAACGTACAATAAAAAATAATGAGGATATAAGCAGGCAACGTACTGTTACTAGCTGAGTAGTCATCTAACCGAAAACCGATCGGCGCGGTATCCGCTCTCTGAACGAGATATTTCATATGCGATGACTTCATGTCTGAAATTCGGAGAGGAGCGCTGTTTAATGTTTATAATTTTTTTTAGGCGACTTAGGAGTCTCGCTGACATCTAATTTTTTGCACAGAGCTTCAAAATGATGTGCTCTTCCTAATGGTAAAATAAAATAAAAATTTAAATGAGCCCATTATTCCAACTCTTCATAAGTTTTAAAAATATTTTTCAAAGACAGTGACCAGAAGCAACTATACTGATGCAACTTGTACTGATGAGGCGCTAATAAGCCGAAACAGGTCTACAAGTTATGTTGTCCCTTCTAATTGCAAACCAGAATGGTTGGTGTTAAATATCTTGTAGATATGCCAACCCCGTTTGAAAACGAAGTGTAATCCAATATCCGTCGGGGTATATAGCCCGGAAAGTAGTTGTTGCTTCTTAGTTGAACCGTCAATGTCTTTGAAAAATATTTTTTCAAGCTTATAAAGCGTTGGAATAATTATTATTCTGATACCTATTGGTAACGCGCTTTATTAAATACGCTTATGCATATTATATTACAAATTACAAATAAAATGTAATGAGTGACCTAATCAGCGAAATCATGGTTTTTATTTTCTTTTTAGAAAAACGTGTAAAGCGTAACAATTTATTTAATACGCAACGTTTTATCGTCTTTAAGGATTAAGCTTTCATTGTCTTTGTTTATTCTCAGAAAGCAGAAAGATTGTATCGACAATTGTACGGTATTTTTTTTCTTTTCCATTAAAATAAAATATTATAGAGGGTGTCACAAATAATATTTTCTATATGATCTGAAGCTGTTTAAACATTAATTTTCATTAGATTAAACATACTTTGAACTGTCTCCATACTATATAAACCCTTTTAAAGCCGTTCAGTCAGATGCGTTTGTTACTTAGCACAGGTTTACATTATATAAGTCATTTCTTAAAACTCTGAATCATTGTTTAATCAAGGCTAATTTCAGGTCGTACGCAGAATGGGGATGTCGCAAAAAGTCGCACCATACGTATTGCAACGCGTCAGTTCCAAGAGGTTCGCTTCTGTTCAAATTTCCATTTTGTCAGTTGTATAAATGTCCTTCGGCTTTGTCCTTCAACATATCAACGCTACAGGCATGAAACTAGAAAATTAAATGAAATACACTCGAATGAACTTCAGACACTGTAATATTTTTCAAATTCAAATGAATGACAAGTTTAAGAGTTGTATTTTTGCGTATTTCAGCACCGTACACTAACTACCGACAAGTAAATTCACTTCGTCGATTTATGGGTTACCGAAAATTTCCTCACCCCTCCTATCGTCTGGCGAGTTCTGGCTAGTTTAAATCTAGAAAGTGTTGAGTAAAGGGGTAGCACTTAATGCTAATGTGTTGCTGATTGAAATTTCGGAAATATAATTTTTGTTTTGTTTTCGTTTTTCTCAGCAGATCATTGTTTTCGCGTGAGCATTAAAATATTTATACATATTTTTATTATAAAGTTGTATTTAGTATAAATATTATAGTGACTTATTCCATTGCAAAATGCCTGGAGTGGTATATTGTTCTGTTGATGATTGTAGCAGTAAACTGAAAGAGAGACCGTTTTTTAGATGGGCAAAAGGCAAAATTAGGTAAGAAAAGAGTTAATTTAGTAGTATCTGTATACATGTAAACATTTTTTATTTTCTATATTATATTGCAGATGTGAAGCTTGGAAAAATGCTTTGGGTTTTAAAGGAAACCACCGATATGCCAATATAACAATGTTATAATATGATAAAAATTTATAATTTGCATTTATGCTTAATACAAAATCTGAATTGCTTAAAAGTACAGTTAGGTGATTGGTTCTTTTTTTTTTTGTGGGTGGGAAAATCTTCTGAAGACGCCTGGGAAGATGTCCCAGGTGTGCTGGATTCGACTAGCTGGCCCAGCCGCCTACCAGCTAAAAACCCACCCTCTTCTCCGACGGTGCGCGTGGGACCGTTCTTAGCGAACATAGCTTCACTACGCGCCGGCTTTCCTTTCATTCACTCCGTTCACTTCAGTTTATAAACCCCAAATTTTCGTATTCTCTTTCTTCCCTTTCTTTCTCTTTCATTGTTGTTCTTACAAAATTGTGTATTTTCTCGTAGTTTTCCTTGCACTTCATCATTTCTCTCATCATATTCTCCTCACTTATTTCTCTCTCAATACATCTCTGGACTGTGCCCATCGAGCACACTTGTTTAGGGTGTGAGATGCACTATCTGCCTCTCCGCAGTACACACATTCGTCGTCTTCTGTTTTCCCTATTCGGTACGTATAGGCTCTAAAAGAACCATGACCGCTTAGGGCTTGCGTCAGGTAGTAGTCTGTTTGGCGGAAAGGGCATTCCAACCATTCTATAATATTTGGTATCTTCTTTGTTCACTGTGCCTCGTCTTCCGTCAGTTCCCATTCGCTTTGCCACCTATTTATCGAGATTTCTCTTTCTTCTATTTTTGCAATTTCTTTTCTTCCGTCTTCTCTTTTGTACAACCGCCTTCTTTCGTCTATTTTGATGTGAATAGGAAGGATTCCGGCTATCACTTGTACCGCCTTGCTGGAGACTGTTCTGTATGCGCTAGTAATTCTTAGTAATGCTTTCCGTTGTGCTTTAATCAGCAGTTCTTTATATTTTTTAATTCCTGTGACTTGGTGCCAGATCGGTGCGGCGTAGAGTAGCGTGGAGTCTATAGTGGCTCCTATGATCTCCCTCTTCCTGCTGCTAGGTCCACCAACGTTGGGCATAAGTCGACTCAGGGCTGTTACCCTGGCCTCTGCTTTCCGAATGGCGTATTTTACGTTCGCCGTATGTGCCTTGTTGATCTAGCATTACTCCGAGGTATTTTATGGCTCTTTTTGGTTCGATGCGAATTTCTGCCATTTTGAAACTAACCAAGTGTTTGTCCTTTCTCTTGTATTTTAGGAGTACTGCTTCCGTTTTTTCCGGCGCTAGTTTGAGGTCATTTTTCTCTATCCATTTACTTATGGTTTCCAGTGCCTGGTTTGCATCTTCCACTAGGTCTTGTGGACTATTTGCGCACACTATTACCGCCAAGTCGTCCGCGTATGCAACGGCCTTGACTCCCTCCGGCCACGATAGCTTTAGAATTCCATCGTACAGTACGTTCCATAGAGTAGGCCCAAGGACAGAGCCCTGTGGGACCCCGGCTGTTACCTGCATCTCCTGTCCCTCTTCGATTTTTATCTTCCGATCCGTCAGATAATCTTTGATGATATTTCTCAAATATTTCGATATCTTTATCCTTTCAAGGTTTTCCAGGATTTTTGGCCACGATCCGGTGTTAAATGCGTTCTTTACATCAATCGTTATGAGGGTGACCCATTTCATTTCCTTATGTTCTCTCACAGTGTTGAGGACTTCTTCAATCGCTGTTATTGTGGATCTTCTTTTTCTAAAACCGAATTGGAGGTCTGAAATACCACCTTTCTCATCTAGTTCTTTTTCTAAGCGTCTTTTGATTAGTGACTCGAAGGTTTTGCTGATCGTATCCAGCAGACAGATTGGCCGATATTTTCCAGTGTTTCTTCCTCCCTTCGGGATTAGCACCAATTTTGCGGTCTTCCAGTTTCCTGGAACACTCTGCTGTATTAGTAATTTATTCATTATATCCAGTAGCCATTTGCTTGCAATACTTCCCACCATCTTGATGATTTCCGGAGGTATACCGTCAGGTCCTGGGGCGCGACCATTTTTTAATCCGTGCAAGGCTATCTCGAGTTCTTCTGCAGTGAATACAGGGGGGTTACTATCTCTTTTTTCCGTCATCCAATAATCGTCTTTTTTTGGGAATAATTCGTTGACGATTTTTTTCTTTTGTTCTAGGGGTATGTCATATGGAGTATGTCCGAATTTTCGGGTCACGATCCTGTATGCATCTCCCCATACGTCTTCCTCTAGTTCATCCCTTAGTTTATTCCACTGTTTGCGTTTAGAGTCCTTGATTAGCTTGGTGAGTTCTTTTCTTTGGATTTTTAGATCATCTGCTGCTTGCATCAGTTCCCTTGGATCAGTTGTTCGTCTTCTTCTTGTTAGTGCCCTCCTGGCTTTGTTGCATTCACCTCTTTTGTTCTCGATGTTTTCGTTCCACCAGTACGGATTTGATCTCTTTTGATTTCCTCTTACTTACGACCCTTTGTACGCTTCCTTGATAACTCTTGTTTGGGAGCATAGGC
>CAJUYG010007434.1:7168-18080 GCA_910591675.1 Galerucella calmariensis | reverse complement strand
GTAGCATTTTCTTTTTGAAAACTAGAGATTTCAGCTCATGGGATTTAATTTGATTGCTACTGATCTTGAGTAGTCCTCAAGCCCTATGCTCTGATGGTTTATCAATAAATACTCTCGTATACTACATCTTTGTTTTTGTTCAACTAAGCCTTGTAGGCATCTTCGAAAAACAAATTTGGTAACCTTTAAGGCGGATTCTGGACCAATATATGGAATTGATCAATCTTCTTAGACTGGCTAAGTCGCCAGCTCTCCCATTCTTCGATGCCACAGTGCTAAGGAACCAAATGTCGTTTTGTTGTGTTCTGAGGGGACATTGACTTCTCGTCATTCGAATGCTAGACTTTATGTCACATTTGGGTACATTAGAGTCTTCAGTATCTCCTGGATGTTGTGATCGGTTCATTTTGCGCACTACTCTTATATTTATTTCTCTCGCGTAGTGAAAGATAACGTACAATGCCGTCTAGAATGTGGAAGTATTTAATGAATATCGTGTGACTCGTTTTCAATAGATAGATAGTGTTAGCTTGTCATGACACAGCCTTAATCAGTGAAAAAGAACCTCCGAAGTTGTACCAGACTTCATATCAAATACCATCCATATTGTACTGAATAGAATATCTTCAACATGTTATGACCCTATTATGTGACATTTAATCGTCTTGAACCTATTCAAATATTCAGGATAACAGTGCTAATGCTGACTAGTGCAATCAACAAAACAAATTAGTGGATAATGCATATCAAAAATTGTTTTCATTTAATTCGTACATTCCTCACAAATTGCTAGGCAAGAAAAACATTTTTTTTTCTTTTATATTTTTCCACTTGAACTCTATTTTCATTATTCAGCAGAAATATAGTTGTACGGGCTATTTTCACGAACAATTTGAAAAGTTTCCTTTGTCTTGTGATGAAATGTCTTTTTCCAGGCTTGTTTCAGTTCCCAGCTTTGTTTGAATTATCTTGAAAGCTGTAACGATCGTTTCACTTTGTGTAGATATTATATGTCGTCTATACAGGGGGTCCCACGACGAGTTAAAACTATCTGTATATGGCAAAATACTGATAGTAAAATCATGAAAATTCCTATGTTCCGGTTTTCGGATACGATATTTTTAACTAAAATATTTTCAAAGATGGCAGACTTCCGGTTCTACCGGAAGTCGACTGCAACTTTGTTATTTTGAATAG
The DNA here is from genome assembly GCA_910591675.1 of Galerucella calmariensis. Classification (NCBI taxonomy): domain Eukaryota; kingdom Metazoa; phylum Arthropoda; class Insecta; order Coleoptera; family Chrysomelidae; genus Galerucella; species Galerucella calmariensis. The sequence goes on along the minus strand of CAJUYG010007434.1, from coordinate 16,883 downwards.
AACACCCTGTATATTAGTACATTTTTAAAATCTACGTGAAATTTTAGTATAGTTTTGTCTGAAAACATTTTTCGAAAAGTGCATACTTTTTGAGTTATTGATTTTTTTGTAAAAAATTTGACCGTTGTAGACCTTTGTAAATTATTTTTTTACGAGGATACCCACAAAGATATGAAAATAATTTTTGTTCAGTTGCTTTAAGCAATGTCAGGCCTATTTGAATCTATGTTGAAAATTTTTTCATTTTATACAGGGTGTGTATAAAAAGTGTTCAAAGTTCAACTCCATAAATATCAAATTTCTTTATTTTCTTTAATAGAACCACCCGGTTTTTTCCATTTTAATGCATTCTGGGGTAAAAAAAGGCAAATTCATGTATAGTTTCCTATACCTAAACCTTGCCGTTATCCAGATATTGAATGTTTTCTATAAATTTTGAGAGATGCAGGTGTGGTCTAAATTTTATTTAGACCCGTTGATACAAGCACTGAGAAATAAAAAAGATTATATAAATTTCCTTTAAATACATGGTTAATATGGCAAAGTTATTACAAGAACATATTATGTGCTTTATTTGCAGTAAGATATCCTGCATCTCTAAAAATTTACAGAAAACATTTAATATCTGGATAACGGTAAGGTTTAGGTATAGGAAAGTATACATGAATTCACCTTATTTTTTACCCCTGAATGCATTAAAATGGAAAAAACCGGGTGGTTCTATTTAAAAAAATAAAGAAATTTGATATTTATGAATTTAAACTTTGAACACTTTCTATACACACCCTGTATAAAATGAAAAATTTTCCACCATAGATTCAAATAGGTCTGACCTTGCTTAAAGCAACCGAACAGAAACCATTTTAATATCTTTAAAGGTATCCTCTTAAAAAAATAATTTGTAAGGGTCTGCAACCGTCAAATTTTTGTACAAAAAAATTAATAACTCAAAAAATATGCATTTTTCTAAAAAAGTTTTCAGACAAAAGTATACTAAAATTTTACGTAGATTTCAAAAACTCATTAATATAACGGGTGTTCCATTTAAAATAGCAAAGTTACAGTCGACTTCCGGTGGAACCGGAAGTCTGCCATCTTTGAAAATATTTTAGTTGAAAAGATCGCATCCGAAAACCGAAACGTAGGAATTTTCATGATTTTAATATAAGTATTTTGCCATATACAGATAGTTTTAACTCGTCGTGGGACATTTGTGACATTTTTTTTCACATATCTTCAACGTTGAAGTGATATTTACTTTCCATTATTGGTTGTTTTGGATCTTAATCTATAGAGAGAAAACACAATTTCAAGCAATCCCAGTAACTGTTCTAATTTATTTTTTCAATTGAAAAAATTAGTTTTCAAAAGGGTGAATGTGCAAGTTTGCCTGCTCTAGGTGGAAACGTCAAATGCTCAGCCTCTATTGAATGATGTCTTATTTTTATAATAGACCGGAAGCCGCTGAAGCTTATAGGCTTCATTATTTCAAAAGAAAGCCGTTCTTACTATAGACAACGAACATTAACAAGACAAGAAGGGTCACTCTTCGTCGGAACTTTCATGTCCAGCATACACAAGCGCGCCGACGATTTCGATAAATTCCTGGAGCCGTTCACGTGCTCGTGCTTATACGAGGTTGATGCAAACCGCTAGCGATTAAAACGTATAAACGTTCACTTACCAGGGTGATTTAAAAACATCTAGTAATAATTGTTATTGTTACCTATTCCGCTTAGTGGGAATTAAAATAAAAAAGGGAATATCGTCAGGATATTTAATTGGTGAATCTAAACATAATTATAAAAAGAACTGGTAGCAAAAATGAAGGGAAAAATGAAAGTTAAATCAAAAAGTAATAATGTAGTAAACTACAGATGAGACTAGTAGGTATAAAATTAGCAATAAAATGTTTGCAAATGCCAACTTAGATGGGTATTCTAATATAAAATGTATACAGGTCATTACAGGTTGTTTCAAATCCGAGGCCATCAAAGAGTACCAACTTACCTAACAGTAAAATACGGGTACTGGGAAAAATAATTATCGCCATTCGAAAATTGTGAGAATCGATACACGAACCATCCAAAACCAAAGGCGTTTAACCAAATGAGTTAAAATCTATGAATTTTGAAAGTCTTTCATATTGAATAGCCCGTTAACAACTCAATTAAAAAAATTGTTGTTAAATAAAATATACCTGCCGGTTTTCAAAGATGTTTTAAGATATTTAATTTTATGTTAGGTTTCATTGATTGTTTCGAAGAATATCTATTTTTTATATCCCGGTTCGCAAATTTAATTGTAAAATAAATCCGCAGCTTAATATATACCTAGGTTTAAAAAATATTTATGAGGAAACTCTTTACAAGGATGTGTAAATAGTAAATTTTCATATAATTTTCTAAGGGTCACCCCAACGTTCTCGTAACAACTAATTTTATTAAAATTTTCAACAATTTTATTTCTAGTTGTATAACATATTACTAGGAGGTACATTCAGACCTTCATAGTTTTTAGAAGTCGAATATGCTTTATGCTCTAAAAATACAGCTGCTTATTTTGGTAATGTCTTTGTATCATTATACTTTGTGCAAGCACTACAAGAGTGTTGCAGCAAACATTTCCCTTATAGATAGCCAGAAATGTAAACTATAGCATTGCCATCCGTACTTGAAAGATTTCTATAGTTGCATGTGAAAACTGTTAAAGAGCTATTATTTATCAATATAGGTACATCGATATTTTTATATTCTTCTAGCATATCAGGAGTTACATTGAGCAAAACTCTATTAATATCTTTAATACAATTGGCACCTTCAACCGCATTAAAATATTTCAGAGAAAATAATTTCTTGAATGCCCTACAAAATTGAATTGGGGTTGGATTTCTCGAGTTTCCGCAACAATTTCTTACCAGACCAAAAAAATGTTCAATGCAATCCTGATTAAGGTTCCTTGTTAAAGGAAATGAATAATTCCTGCATTTTAAGGTTTCTCATAAAGACAGAGCAGACAGACAGTAATAGTAATTTTCCAGCCATTTATAAAGTGCATAGTATTGTTTATACATTTTTCCACGTGTGTTGCCTTTCCATCATTTTGTTTGCCGAACCAAACACATAAGCACGCAAATGTTAATTTTATTTCTAAAGGAAAATTCGCTCACTCAAAAAGACAATTGGTATATTTCTTTACATATCCCTACGACGGACAACCTGTTTATGCATATCGCGCGTAGGAGACTTACGGTGCTCTATACACAGTAGCATCCGATATTCGAGCGAGATAGGCATAACGAGGGGAGGAGCTTAGAGTGATCCTTCTTGTCTTGTTAATGTTCGTTGCTATAGAGTTAATGTGAAAAACAAGTAGGATAAGGCTATTGCCCCAAACCAAACTTGCTAATCGACGATACAGAGGCCAGTTAAATCTTAGATTTATCAGGAAACTGGAAAAATTATTATTAACTAATGGATGCCATGTACTTGGATGCATTCCTTGGGTACTACTTTATCATAAGGAAAAAATGGCATACAAATCCAAAGTGATACTACAACATACGTTTTACATAGAATATTATGACAATAAATCTCAATTAATTATGGATTTCGATTGTTGATTATTAATAATTCGTATCCATCTAAGGCTAGGAAATATTCCAAAACGACGTAAGTAGTGGGTAACAAACCGTTTGAGCAAGTTCAAGACCAAGCCTAAGTACGAAAGACCAAGATCACAAGTGTGTAAGCAAGAATAAGACCAAGACCAAAATCAAGACTACAAGTTTTTTGAGCAAAAGTAAGACAAGCGGACAAGCAAGACTACAGGTCTTATAGCAGTCTGCTATTAGAAGCTTTAAACCACAACGTTGCGATTATTGAGAACCAAACAGATACTTATTATGGTGCATTGAAGAACAAAATCTCTCAGACTTGGACTAATCGATTGAGATGAAATTTTGCTCACATATTCGGTTTGGATGACTAACAATGCTCGGGTAGCTAAGTAACGTCCTCCTGAATCTAAAATATGGCGGACGTATCAAAATGGTGGACAAGTTATTTTTTGTTTATTCCCATAATATGGTATCGAAGTTTGCCTACCGTAACTACTCCCTTTATCAAAATGTATGGATAATTTGCTGGGATGCTAAAGATTAGCTTTAAATCGAATTTGAATTCATTCAAAAGCTTTCAGACACAAACTGAATGTTGCAGCTTGTTGAACGTTCACCGTTAGACGTGTGAAAAATGACAAATGACGGCAATAGCGTGGTATTTGGAAATACTTTTTTTATACTGGAATGAGAGTTTGAATTTTATGAATAAATTTGAAAACTGCATGAATGCATGCATTTCAAATGGATGTTGTGCAATCCATTTATATTTAGAATATTTCCAATCGTCCGAATACAAAAACAGCGAATAATATCAATCCACTCCAATAATAGTAAATGGATTTTCTCGGTGATCGTCAATCAATGGTCAATCTGTTGATTTGCCATAAATTAGACTACATACCCTAGGACAAACAATAACTCGATTGAACCCAATTTGCCTTAGTACAAAAAAATTTGCATACCAAAAACTGCAGCCCTTTGAAGTAACTGAATAAAAATAGAATTTTTCAAATATTTTTGGACATGTTTAACATAAAAACTTAGCCACTATGGAGTTGAAATTTTTCGTCACCAATGGCCAACAAGCAATAGGTATTTTTAGAAACTAATTTCAATGGTTTGCAGAAGCCCATAGCAACATCCAAAATTGAATCAATTGTACGAGAACGTCAAAAATTGACAAATATATTGATAAACCACTTTGACCCACCACGGCCAATAACTGTCAAAGAGCAGATAGTGGCTGCGGAGGGGTTGTATTCCTATCAGGTTTATTGCGCTTACTTCAGTTGAATACAATGAACTTGAGGATGCTCAAAATATTAAATTTGTTTAAATTGTTATCGCGAGAATGTCACCCGATTAGAAACGAAGACAGCTAAAAATAGGACCTGGGGGTCTATTCTCAAACAGTGACATTTTTTGTCGCATGCGAGATTATACTTTTGTCAATTAAGGATGTATATAAAGAAGTAAAATCTCGCATGCGACAAAAAATGTCACTGTTTGAGAATAGACCCCCAGAAGGAAAAAATTTTGTTGCACGTTATGCTTAAAGGATATGGACCCTACGGCTATATAGTATGACCCGTGGTGTATTCCACGAATGCACCAGCCGCAGGCAACTCTGGGATAATATTGCCAAAAAAGTAATCTAAATAAATTTTGCATTAAATTGGTGTATGAATGCAATCCACTCCGGCCACAACGATAAATATGTCTGGTGCTCTATATTGACCCACCACGGCCATTATGACAAATTAAAATTACATGAAATGTCGGGTCAGTTGAACCCACCACAGTACCACAATTATTGCTAATGTCAATGTCTTATTGTATCCTTGGCAACAAAAACTATTTATCAAATGAATATCTAATTTCAACCTACCGCAGTTTTTGTAGCTTAATGGAAATTGGGCAGTATTACAATGAAAACTAATATTTAAAAACAGCACTAGGGGGCGAAATAGTTTTAAAAATAATGCGTTGAAGTAATGATGCTACAATATCTGTTTAATTGTAGTTAAGAGGGGCTTGGGGGGCTGTCAGCTTCCATACAATTTCAACGGAATGAAGTGATTTCGTTATTTCCGTTTCAAAAAACGCTTCAATCATCAGAAAGTCACTTATCAATTCTCATCATCTGTCAAACAGCAGTTGAATTATCTGAAAATATTAATTCGCATTGAGAAGCTTCAAAGGGCTGCAACTTTTCTGTGTACGTATTTTTACTTGAAACAGTTACGTTTGATCGAATTATTCTTAGATCCAGAATATGAAGTTCAAATTATGACCTACCTTCTTGTTACACCCTGTAAATAGATTTGCCTAGCTGACCACAAGACGTTAAAATTGATGATATGGGTCGTTTGATGTCCAATTGTTTTGATAACATGACTAAATACTCTTCTATCTATCTTTATCTAGTGGATGCGTTACACTTTTATCATTATTTAACAAGAAAGGTTAAGACCAATTGATAAATTTCATTACGACAATAACATTAAATCATGCATTGGGAATATATTATATCACTGTTTTATGAATAAGTTGAAATGGAAATTTTATTCTCTTGCATAAACTACAAATCAATATTGTTTTTATTTATAGCTAAGGGTTTAGCGAAAACATCACGTGATACGGCTGGATGTCATGGAAGAGTCTAATTTTCAAAATGAAGAAACATTCATGTATATATAATTTTATCAAGACTTCAGTTATTGGTCGTGTATAAATCTACATCAAATGTGCAACCTGAGAAGTTTGACAGATACAAGTTTTATGATGAAATGAATTTGCAACTATTCTGCAAATGTTTTGTTCATTACATCAGTGGAGATTATGAAAATACCAATGGAAAATATTCTTTGAGTTGGAAGAAAATACAACTGGCACACTTCTGATAAAAAAGCCAAAGTTTCCGAAACACATATCCAAAATGTTTCACTTTCTCCTGATAATCAACTTTACTCTACCCGATTTTTTGAGAGAAATAACACACATCACCTCGAAAATTACGGGGAGCTTCATATTAGACCCAAACAACCCACCTCCAAAGCCATCATCTTTCGAAATAATCTGAATTACCTGCCTGCCTGGCAAAAATACCGCCCCTCAGCCCTGAATTATTTCTAGATAAGTTCTCCTTTTCTAAATTCCACCACAAATATAGAACCTAGCAAAGGTCCGCCCATATTTCCCAAACATATGGAAAGCTTTTGATCAAATTCTCATTCCGAAGCCCGGTGAAGACTGGAATCCTGGAAAGTATAGGCCCAGTGTACTCGGAAAACTCTTTGAATTCCTGATGAAAGTGGCAACACTTCAAAAGCCATAACATCATTCTTGAATACCAAAATGGGTTTCGTCCGGAACATACTTCCAGGTTACCTATTTGGGGGTGAGATTCACTCACACCCTTAACTGAGAGCCTGACATTTTTGCTACAATTAGCAGGATCAAATATCAAGTTATTCTCCTCAGATTACTGTGCGGTAGGCTCAGCAGAACACATCCAAGAACTTTCCGGTATTCATACAAAACATTCACTGTCCGGTAATCGACTACCAACACCCCGTATAGTCAACACCCACAATTGATGGAATAGCTCCTCGCTTGTGAAAGACGTATTCTGAGACTGTGTCGATACAAACACTTTCGCTCACATTGTAACGAGGTATATACTAACGCCAGCATCACTCCCAACTTCGGAAGGCTTAGGAAACTCCAAGCCGGCTATATCTCCCGAAGTCTTTCTTCAAACATTTCAATAATTGCCAAAGATACACTGGAAATCTCATGGAATACCTAACTCTGTCGTTCTCTTTCTCGATACCACAAGATGAAACTGTCTTACCTACCTCCACGACTTCTTCATACCATTCTATATGGCGAGTTTCCCATGGAATATGGAGACTTCCTGGACACTTCACCTCAATCGATTCGATAAAGATGGCACGAAGTTAGCAGACGACTAAGAAGCATCTTAGGCTGGTTAAAAAGAGCACCGAAAGCCGAAGAATGCGCATCGAAAGCTCAGAAAAATGCACCGAAGAAAGAACCACGACGGGAGAAGAAGCTACGATCCCAGCTAGGAGAAGCACCGATAAACAAAATGCACTTTTTTGTGCATTGTTTCGTGTACCTATCAGTATCCAAGACTACATCATTTATGGAAATAATCCAAAATAAATAACTTTTCGTATGTGTATTTTTTTTCTCAATTTACTCTCCTGTCGGGATGATGGATGCAGGTTTTCTGTAGTATTTCCCCTGCATCCTAATTTCCAGAATGTTCGGAGCTCTGATGCGTGGTAAAAATCAGCCAAGCGGCCATCCTTTGGGTGCACAGGAGTCCATACCGCAGGCATTAACTTCACTTGATTTTGAATTCAAACACACTCTGAAGAGGACTAAATCCCAAAACAGGGTAGATTCAACTTTGCATATCCAATGAAGGATAATTTGAACTTAAATAGTGAAATAATGCTCGAACAGAAAAAAAAACATTAAAAAGTTTTCTCGTCAAACGACACAATCACTCTCTCTAGATTTTAAATTCATCCAAACAACAGAAAAATATTTAGGATCTTATTATAGTGATGGAATTAATTACAACTCCCATAATTGGGGCTTTATCAAGAAATATTTGAAATTATGGTCTGTATTATTTAGTACACAAGTCCATTTTTTATTAAGGCTTTGGAAATAAATTCAAAGGCTGTCCAACAGTTATGAAAGGAATCATCAAATGTATTGTGCTGAGTATTCAGTGAGACAAATACAAATATTTGGGAGTGGTTGAGGATTTAAGCTTAGATATACGGATCTTGATACCTAATACTAACCTCATTCCGAAAAACTAGCAGGCATTTCATTCCAGTGAACCTGGCCAATTTTCCATGACATTGTTATGTTTGACGTTCTGTAAAAGTTGAATAGTTGATTCGTTTGTATCGCTTTCTGTATCATTTGTATCATCAAGATATTGTGTATAATTTTGGAAATGACAAAAATGGGGTTAAATCACAAAAACGACACGGAAAATTGTACAAAGGAGAAGTGGAATTGTTACTTGTCGTCGCTTATCAGCCCCATCATACTACACAGTAAAATGGTATCGATATGAGGAAAAATGGATCATTGGTAGACAAAGCTAGATGCATGATGATTGTAGCACATAAATGTTATTTACTGTCATTTTTTTGAACGATAGAAGCCCTAATGAAGTCTCAAGTGAAAAAAAATCGTCCAAAAAATGGTATATTCGCATTCCGTTTGTGAATCTCTTGAATATTGTAGGTTTCGAAGACAAAACTACGAACTTTCCGGTGAACAAAAACAAAATGGATATCCGAGTTCTAACAATCGAATGAGTAACCCTGTAAATGATATGTAAAAGAGAATAACATCAAATATATGGAACAGTTTATGGTGAAACTGATATTCAGGAACTAGTCGCGTCATTATACGCGAAATGAGGCCTGAAAAAAAAATTTCGGGCAGCACCGATCGGAATGCGGTTTTCGGCATTCGCTTGCAAAAATTATTTGTAAAAATGCATTTTTTGAGACGCCCGTTCAGAACTGGCCCAGAATGGGTACTCGGGGGTTTTCGAGGTCGCTGATCACGATTATGATGTTCAAATTGACACCCTGGCCACCTGGGGCTCAGGAACGCCGACGAGCGTCATCTCCGTGGAACACTCCCAGAATTCGTGCGGGTCAGGAAAAAAACTTGGCGCCCGGGGGTTTATTGGGTCGCTGAATTCAAATATGGCATCGGCGAACACCCCCCGCACACCTGGTGCACCCCAACCTGGACGTAGACGTCCTCTCCGAGAATTTTCCTGACAAGAGTGTCAAAAACAACCCAAAAATCATTGTGGGGGAGTTTTATGGGTCACTAAAGCAGAATTTGACGTTGAAAACGATCCCCCGAGCACCTGGTGCACTGCAACCTGGACCTGAACATCTTCTCCTAGGCTTTTCCAGACACATTCGAAAAAGACGAACCGATATCGTCAAGGGGGGTTTTTTGGGTCGCTAAAGCAGAATTTGACATCGAAAACGATCCCCCGAGCACCTGGTGCAC
>CAJUYG010007433.1:0-10912 GCA_910591675.1 Galerucella calmariensis | reverse complement strand
CGTGTTTTTGGATTTTTTCTAAATACCAGTATTACAAAAGTTATTAAGGGTGGATACTTTTATCTGAAAAGCACTGTATATTTGCAATCAAAAGGTCTAGAAAGTTTATAGAATTATTTTGTTAAACTTCAACGGTAATTTTGATATAACTGAGCTAATATAATTAACGAAGCTATCCAATTATCTAGTTGTGTTGGTAACTAGCTAACAGGTCATCCACATGTCGGTAGCAGTAAATAAATTTGTCACTAAGGGGGTGTTTCTGAAGTATTTTTCTATATTATTATCCATGAAATTTTCTGCAGGTAGAATACCCATAATTAATTATTGATTAATTGATTTCAACTGCTATAAACCTCCCCGTGAAAATGAGAATAATTTCGATTCAAACACACAATTAATTATGTCCTGATATTAGAAAAAAGATGAACATTATTGTACATAAGCAAGCTATTAACCAAAGCTATAGTTTCATTTGGAAGTATAATAGGGAATAGATTTGTTACATTGTACCTTATGGATTTAAAATTATGAGGTAGTTTTATCATCAATAATATTATTAATCCCCGTTATTTCCAGTTGGACATTTTCCAATACATTTGTCACTATCCTTGACATTACGAATTAATCCACTATATAAATAATGTGTCCAAGAAAAAGTGATTATAGTTTTTTTTTGCATACTCTTCTACGTGGTTTATTTTATTGGAGGAAGAAAACCCACTCAGTTAGGGCGTAGGTGCACGTAAAATTTTTATTTAATAGGCGCCACTGGCTTATAAATCCACAAGTCCAAGCCAGGGAGCCTCTGCCTGTTATGAGGTCTGTTATCCTAGCATCCGAACGGAAAAAAATAAAAATAAAAAAATTGAAGAACGTGTCACGGGACACACGATAAGAACTTTAGTTCCTTTTACGCAATAATCAAATTTTTTGAATCAATAAATAAATACACATATATTTATATAAGAATTTATTTCACTCTGGATGAAATATATATTAACAATACATATATAATCGATTATTTGTAATCGATCAACAATCGATTATTTTCAATTATCATCAATTGATTAATAGTCGATGATTTTTGATCGATCAACGATCGATTAGATAGTCGATTATCAACAATGGATTAAATAAATGATTATCATCAATCCTTCATCGACAATCGATTAATAACCGATGGTATATAATCGATAAATATTCGAATATTTCCAATCGATTAAAAGTCGATTGTTCCCAATCGATCAACAATCGATTATTATCAATTGAATAATAATCGACTATATTTGATTGATCAACGATCGATCATTATTTATCAATATATAATCGATTATTATTGATCGATTAACAATCGATTATCATTAAGTTGTAGTTGTAGTGTGGTAGATGAATTATTTCGTTCCAAAATTCTCTGCTCGATTTTTTCTTCAATCGATAAATTTAAAATCTTTCCAGCATTTTTTTTTTAGTTTGAAACGAACGTGCGTAACTGTAAGGTATATCTCCTAATCGATTATTAACAATGAATTATTATACTATTATATTATCAACCTTTGTGTAAAATTTAAACCCGAGACATCGATATATGGCGGCATTACAGTTTTCTCTAGCCTATGAATCGCTGCTTCGTAAACACATAACGCAGCAACTGAAGTTCTAATAAAGTTCCAAAAAAGATCAATCTTGCAAAAAATTATGGAAGTAAAAAATTTATCCGAATAAATTCAAGTATATCACCAGCACTGCGAATACCAGCTTTGCATGGAATTTTAATGTGGCTTCGGTGGTTCAGTGGTAGAATGCTCGCCTACCACGCGGGCAGCCCGGGTTCAATTCCCGGCCGAAGCATATGAATTGCTTCTTCGTAAAAGATAGAGAGAGGCTCAAGGCATATAACGCAGCAACGTAAGGTAACGTAACGTTACGGTCAGATCTTTTCGAATTACCCCCTGTCGCTTCGCTCCAACCTAACGTAAAGAACTAAAGTTCTAATAAAATTCAGTTGTAACCGCAATAATGGTCTAATATTGATTAAAAAGGCTGATTCCATGTAAATATGTCAATATTAGAAACTATATATTTGAACAGGTACAAATATAAAGATATTTACTTGGATTTTACTTCCATTTTAAAACCTCAACGTGTACACGTGGAGTTTACATCCACTTTACTAATAACCCTGAACTAATGAAATATAACTCGTTTGTTTCACCACACTTCAAAGGTTTCAAAGAACCTTGAATTGAAGAATGTGTTTAGTCAGAGATACCTCTCAATAATTATGATTTTAATTTGTACAAAAATAATGGGATAATATGAAATATAAACAATGAATTAACATTTTTCCATTACATTAAATTTTTTTATCGTTGAAAACCCGAACAAAGAAGTAATAGGTATAACGACGGTAATAATAGAATGGAATTGGCACTAAATGGGAGAAATAGGCTTATCTGATTGTCTAAATGTTGTACAGGAACCCCTTATGCCATCCAAGTAGATACTCAGTACGATCCCTCAATGGCAACAGTAGCCACTCCAAATTTCCTAACTAATAAGTTTAAATTCGTGGCACTTAATTTGAATCTTAGCCACGTGAATAAACCCTACAATGTAAAGGAAAGCAATTGTAACAATTAGAAGGAAATAGTAATTTATATATGTGACTTCACCTCTGGAAATAAGGGGCTTCCTTTTTCTTAGCATAAACCAAACTGGAACCTATTAGATAGATGAATTCTCTTAAGAGTATAATTAGCTTTGAGAGCACGGCCCTAATTATCAAAATAACCTTGTGGTCTTACAATAGACTCTAGCGAGTCGCAGTGGGGGGCCTTGTAGACTCACTCACCACACACCTCACCTACCTACTGGTTTTCCAAACACCAAAAAGAAAAACCAAAATTCGGTACAGTTTATCATCAATCCTAGGTAAAAAATCAAACGACCATGATGGACTTGATCGGACATACTAAGGCGTGTTATTTGACTTCATTCTTGGGCTACGGTGAATGGAGAACAATTAATTGACTCAAAAAAAAATAATAGAACGGTAAAACAAAAGTCTACGTAACCATTTTCTCCCCATTTTCCAAAAAACAATCATGACGTATCGATATTGTTCAAGTGATTATTCGTCAGATGGATGAGCTCTTGAGTCTTTTATATGCCACACACTCCTGAGTATTTGTTTTCAAACAAACTTTGGTGCTAGCTTTGACGAATATGTAGAAGAGTCGGAGAGGGCGTATTTTCTTTCCCAAACTAATTGATAGGGTAAAAGCTGCTCATCACGGCGCCGAAGATCATACATATCTTTACTTTGGTAATACCCCTATTCAATTCAACTCAGCAAAAGAGAATTTTCATTGTTAAGAGAAAAAAGACCTATCTTTTTCAATAGTATCACCTCCAGTAGGTGTAGTTCCTTTGATAAGAATCTCTCCTCCCCTACCAAATATAAAAAGTCGTCTTTATCCTATCGAAAAGACTTGTAGCTTCAGTGAATTTGTATACATTGTTTCCGATAACAAGGATAAATTTGTTTTTGTCATTGTATTCAAAACAAAGGTTGTCATTGCTCAAAAAGACAACATTACAAACTTCCTCCTATGTAATGATTTCCTCTAATGTAATTATATAGAAAACCTAACTCGGTTATATACAAAGCTCTCTTTTGAGCGCTTTTTCGAATCATCGAGTTGATTACGTCATCGTTGACACAGCACTAAGTAGTGAAAGGAAATACTTATCGACAATGCTTCTTTTGAGTAATTAGTTATTTGAGAAAATACAAACGTCCTTGCTTTTGCTTTCACCTTCTGATTCTTTACCACTGTTGGCATATTACAGGACCGTACTGCATACTATTCAGTCACTGACTAAACCACTTTTGAACAGTTACACAACATATTGGAAATATGTCACTAGTGGGGTCCGTCAAAGATATACCGTTAAATTTTTCATCTGCATAAACCATTTAACCGCTTGTGAAGTTGATTTTAACATGTCTAAACACTTCCCAACACATATAAGAAAGTACATCGTAGTTAAGAAATATACATTAAAATCGAAGATCGTACTCATTATTTGGGAGAAAAAAAATGTGGTGATATCTGCATAATTCATTGATAAATCTAATCTAGTCCTATTCCACAACTACGTGCTCTTAAAGGAGTTAGGATCGATATGTCGTCAAGACATAGTTCTGAATCACAGCCTTTTCAGTATTCATGCTTTTGGTAATGTGGAGTCCCTGTTAGACATACCAGTATCTTTAGAAGATCCTTCCTCTTTCCTTGGGTGCTCCTCCGCTCTCCTTGCCTGACAAATACCAATGGTTTGACCCCATGGACTCCAGCTTCTGTTCCTTTGTCAGTTCTGCATTCATTAGTATATCTCACTAGCGTTTCATTCTGGCGGCCTGCTGCTTCCATCCCCATCCTATTCCATTCCCATCCTCTCACTTTGAAATGACCTGGAGTACTGGTTACGTGGTACTTGCTTCTATCGCATTTTTGCAGAGTGAGTACGATACTGCCAGATAAATATTTAAGTATTACCGGACGTTATTCCCTTCCATTTAGCTATTGGTATTAAAACAACGTTTTTCTTCACAATTGGAGGTGCTATAATAATTGAGGCATTTACTAATGATGAAGTAAGCTTAAATCAAGCTCCCGGGCAAGTATACACGTGTTTTGATATTTGCTCGCCCTTTAATGATAACTACTTCTCAGTCATTTCCACTCCACTTAACGAATAAGAAAGCCTGGACAAAAATTAGTATATCACCTGTCTCCATTTTTCGGTTTGAATGAAGAACATCATTGGTTAACGTATTGTATTATGGATAACTAGCAATGCAAGGCGTGATTTAAAAAAGTAAAAAACAACAACACCGGCTGAGACGCTCCTCGCTGTCCTAGACGTAGACACTGGTTCAAGTACCAGTATATGAGTCATACGATATTTAGCATTATTTTTGTATGGTACATGCGGAGTCATGTGAAGGATCTTTTGTTTTTTCATTTAACGGATATTCTCTATCTCCGATTCCATTTATAGTATTACAAACTGTGTCATCTGCGGAAAAATTGTTTGATTCTGTATGTACGTATGTATATTGTATATTGAGATATTTATTGAGGAGAAAGATTTGTGGTGCTTCCTTTTTTTCACTCAATAGATTCTCCAGATCTCCAAAGAAAAAATTTGGGATGTCTGTAGGCTTAAGCTTGGGCAAGTGTACCTCATCTATGTGAATGAAGGCTTCTTTTTCCATACCACAGAATCTACATTCTTCTTCCTCCACCACTTCTTAGCTTTTTCAGGTGCTTATTCAGAGTCCCGCTAAGACTCCTGCTGAAACTCTTATGCACGATTTCACCAACCATTTTCTTTGTAGAGGTAAGCCCGAATCGGATAAAGGAACTTCTAGGTGCAATTTACGTTTGACCACGAGCTAAGTAACGATGGGAAATATCCAATATTATTATTCTCAGATATTACTCAAAGCATGGTGAAACGTAAATTCCATTCAGGAATTCATAAATCCGATTAACCTAACTTCAGGTTAGTGAAATCGGGCAGTAGTGCATCTTTGCTCGGACTTGAGTACCCAGAAGTATCTTTAATTGTCTAACATACCTACTAGATCTTTCCAATGGTGAGATCTTCTGCCTATTTCTTCCAATATAATATTTGTGCCGATACCCAAAGGGTGTTTCAGCCTCCCTTTTTGCTTGTTCATGTCCTAATTCATATTTTTCATTCCACTGTATCCTGAAATCTGAAATCCAAAGCGGGGTGGTGATGATGTTGCTATATTATTTTGGAGCTGATCATCACACAAAAACACAGTGTTTCAATGATTATAATCCTTTGCCTCTGATATCGTTTATCAATATTAAACTGAATTCACTTTTATATGGCGTGAACTTGGAACAAATTTGAGGATTTTCAAAAGCCCCCAAAGTGTTTGGTTTCCAGCCCGTATACTCTTATCCCATCCTTAAATTGCCTTTGCTGTCTGTATACCCTAGGATGGTATTCTTTCTAAGTCTGGTAATGATATTTGAATCCCATTCCTCTTTGTAGCCCAATTCCGTACCAAATTTATCTTATCATTTCATGGCATATTTTAGGTTTTCTGATTCCCAAGAAGAAAGCAGGTAGTTATTTCCAATGATTTCCTCTTCACTCTATATATCTATATCTTGTTCTTTCTGTAACTCTTTCCACAACCAAGAGTAGTGATGTAAAGTTGAGAATCACCTCCATGGCCGCTGCTGTTCCAATGTTCCAATTGGTCTTGTAATGCATATACAAGCTACTCTTTGAACTTTGGGGAGGTTGTTTCTCGTTGTCAATAGTCTAGATCTATACTCCACACAAGTAATGATTAGTGTTATCTTGTTTGATTCTTAATAATATGTTTGTTTATATCTGATATACTTGTGACAAAAATCAATATTCATAACGTCTTATTGACTTACTCTTCTTTGAAATCGTTCCTTTTGGATTGCTTATGCTATAACTTTCCAGCATGTACAACGTAAACCAGATTAGGAGTGAACTTCTGAAAACTAAATGTACCTAGCCATGAAGAAAGTCTTAACAAGATATAACTTATATCCAAAATAGTTTCTATACACCAAGAATGGAGTTTGTCTGTTAACCAGCTTATAACTGGAAACGCTGAGGGACTCGTGTTCTACCTATCTGATGCTCTACTAATATGCTCTTGCCGTTCACTGACGTTACGGAAATATTGACGGCATCTTAAAATTTCTGCGGGATTGGAATTTGCACTCCATCCAAATTTCTTGTGAGAGTTTCTGGAACTTTAGATAAATAGTACCTGAATTATTAGTTGAATTATGTATCATATAAAAATTAACTATTATTCACAAGAGTTTATTCTCAGATAAAAACAATTTTGGAGATGAGCATTAGTGAATTCATTTTCCATAACAAGCCGGAAAAAAAATATTTTCTGTTTGAATGAACCCAAAAATCAACAATTTATTAATCAAGCAAATCACTATACCTGTCCAAAGTGTTTCTTCAGGGACGCGGCATAATTTGAAAGGAATTTTCCCAATAATATAAGAACTGGTTATTTATCCTAATCAATTATTTGCAGTATTGAGAAAATATTGAAAAAAAAACCGTAATCATTAATTGTACAGTAATTAAGCAGTCCCTGTTTGCTAATGAACTTTCAACGCTCAGCAAAACGTCAACTTAACTGAACAACGATGAATTATTACGAAGCCTTAAGCGGATAAAATTGCCCACGTTAATCAAAGAAGTTAACTTTCGGTGAGTGGGATTTAAATTTAGAATGTTAGTTCATGTACTGCATAGTAACAACTATACCAATGAATAGGTCTAACCTCCATATGCCAACAAAAACCCAACATTACAAGTTTGATAAATGGAGCTTGAACAGCTCCATTCCAGGGTTTTTTCCAGATTTCCTGGAGAGCAAAGGAGTAATAGACACACGTGGAAGACACCAAATTTCATTTTTAAAGACGTATATAAATGAGAGTATTAGAAGTGGTGGTTAATAAAACTGTAACAAATACGAGGCAATCTTCTTTGAACTTCCTCTCTACATGTATAAATAATCCTTTCGGCATTCAGAAACTTCCAATTTCAATGGGTATTAATATTATAGAATCAGTTTAACAAGAGATACAGTATAGTTTGGCAAGTTTATCTGAAGCTATGCGGCATCGGTAAGAGGCGAGAAAAAACATGGCGCATATCTGTCAAACGTACAAATGGCGTACGGTACCTATTTTACCAAATAAAACTGGAAATACAAAGGTCACTGACAATATCAACGCCACTGGATAAATCAATATCGGTCAATTGACGAAGTAAGAGGGAAGATCACACGCACGCGCTTGCCAATAAGAAGTCAGCAGGTCGATACAAATTACCAAATATGTAATTCGGAGGGTGTGGTTATTATGGTTTTCGTACAACGCTGCCAGAGCTTCAAAAAGCCCATAACAAATTTGGAAAAGTGCTCATCTTTTAATATTCATAAATTGAGAAAATGATGTTAAAAATCCATGGAAACAAACACATTATAAAATTAACGTTTAATCATATTTTCAATATTGTTAATAATAAAAAGACCCGTTTATAATTATTATCACTACATAGTTAGCACTTCAGTTTTTTCATAGTTAAACGTGGCAATGTCGAATATATTCGACTGCATTCCTTTCACGGTTTCAGATAAACTTGTCAACGTATTATCATCTTTAATGCGGCTGTTCAGAATTTACCTCGAAATTCACCAAAAAACCGATTGAAGCTTAGACCATAGATGAAAAAATACTTAACAGACCTTAGACACTGCACTTATATGGTTTTGACACGCTGACATTCCTTTGACATTAGTAGTCCCAGTCAGGGTAGGGCATCTCTGCATGGAGGCGCGAGGGTGCTGCAATATAGAGAGTCCCGTCAGTACTAAAATTTCCAATTTAGTGAGAACTGTAACGCCGTTAGTGGTAGTTGCAGATTCTTCCACATATATCAGCGCTGACATTCTAACCTGCTATCTTTGATCCTAACCTGACAAGTCTGAAAACTGCCTGACAGTTGCAGATCAACGTTTTACAACGTGTATCATGAGCTTGTCCGGTTTTCGTTTTTAAAAACTATTTTGGTTATTTGTGTGTGTGTTGAGTATTAGTAGTTGGTTTTTATTGTTTATAGTGAGACTTTTATTTCATGAGACAATGTCGAGAATATGTATTGTGAGAGACTGTAATGTGAGGTGCACCCGGTAAGTTCTATCTTTATAAAAAACCTGTTTTATTAAATAAAAAGTGACAGAAGTAGTTATTCTTCCATACAGCTTTGAACTTCCCAGCATTGTTGTTGAATATTTATTTTTCTTTATGTTGGTCATTGAAATAGGTAAAAAACGTTTCATTTATTGTATACTTGGGTGGGTGGTAGAAAAAATAAACTGTAACTCAAATTATTACTTCCAAATGTTGGAAAGAGATAGCACCAAAAACGATTAATCGGTTGTATTCATAAGAATTTATTTTGACCTCTTATGACAACTGTCATTATTTTGATACATCGAGCTTTGTTCAAATCGTTCCATCATTTGCATTCAGATAAATTCTATAAAATCGGTTTTTTTCAAGACCTCTAATTTATTATTTTTATTCCAAGATAAGTACAGAATTTTCTGTTTCGCAATTAATTAATATTTCCAACTTAACCTCACTTCTTAGACGGTGGCTGAACAAGATAAACAAGCAGTCAACGTATTCACGCACACGACAAAGTAATTGTAGCCATTTTTGACTCATTGATTGATTTCGCGAGGTTAGTAGGTATGACGTCAGGGTAAAGGTCAATTTTTTCTACTGTATTATTATTTATTTTTAGAGAAAAGCATAAAATAAAATATTTCAAAATGTCTGATTTTGAGCATTTAGAAAGCGGTGAAGATCCAATTATAGTTTCCTTTTCATATTCGTTACCCTCTTCGGAGGAAAACTAAGGAATCTGTGAAGCTCCAATGAATTCTTTATTCTCATCGTCAATATCTACTGCTTGTCGTTCAGAAGGAGGTTCAGCAATATATAGATACGAGTATACTTCCCAACGCCAGACATTTTCATTCCTTCTTTTGAAGATAAAAAAGAAACGGTTACCTGAAAAAACCTCTGAGCTGCCGCATCATCCGCCAAGCGTCGACATTTCTACATTGAACGTTGTATGTCTCAAACAGTATGGACATTGAAAAAAAAGTTTTAAACAGAAGAGGAAAAATCAATCTTTGAAAATAAATAAATGAATTTCATTCATCAATCGAATATTTCAAGAGTTATCGGCCGAGGTAGAAGAACCGGTTAATTGAATGGATCATAAATCGTAAGCGGAGAGTTTTACAACAAAATTTCAGGAAACAAAAGGTGCGTGATTTTATTCCTTACAATAGTTCCAGAAACCTTTAGCCTGAAGTGCAAAGCTCCCGATAAATCGGTCTAAACGTTTTTCCAAGATGGCGCCTCAAGCTCCACCGAAATCTGTCAGCATTTTTTTATTTGAAGTTTAGTAAGCGATTGGAAATTTTAGCACGAGTTTGACAAAAAAACGGCTGTATCCACCGGCGTGAGCTAGCAAAAAAGAAATTTCAACTCCAATTAAAGTTCTATACTTCAAATGATAAACTTTGCTATTTATTGTACCAGGATCGTGATGGATGTGTGATGAAAACTTCAATCTAGGCATTATTGTTGACACGAAACAAATTGAACTCATCTGAATTGGATTTGTTGTCGTCGAATTTAATACCATAGATTCATGGAACGTGTGCGTTTGTGGTTATCGACACCAGTGAATGCAGTTGTCCCTGTTGTCGTTAAGGCTCCTACAACAACAATAATTAAGGGTTATATCCCTATATCTACAATTACAAATACCAATCATTTATGTTGTACTTCAAAATGTACCCATAACAATTATTTAAAACTTGAATTTATGTATAACTGTTACTGGAAATGTAGATCTTTTTAAATTGGGTGGAACAATTAATTATTATTATCCAACTAAGTTTCATAGTATGTGTAAAAGCGTATAGTTTATTCCGCAAACAATAAATATCAATGATTACTTACAATTGGATGAGTTTGTCGGTGACTATTGTTCAATGTAAACATATGCAGACGTGATTGATCATTGACCATTGATCATTCACGAGGAGTCGTCGTATGATTCTAATTCAGACACAATGCTGGAAATCATACATCGTCACCCTAATTATAAAACCATTTTACCTAAATCGCAATTGAAAGCGCGATTGCTCAACTAATCCCTCGAAAAGAGAGGGACAAACAACACCACATGCAGATGGATA
>CAJUYG010007432.1:0-10912 GCA_910591675.1 Galerucella calmariensis | reverse complement strand
TATCTCCCTATACCTATCTCTTACCGTTTAAGATATATAAATTAATTTTGATTTTTTTTTTCACCATACATGTACTTCTATAAACGCTGATAATCTTGAACTATCTGGTACTGAGACGATCAAATTCGGAATGGATTGAAGTGATACCATAAGGATCCTCACTTCGGAGCCATATTTTTTTTACCTCATACAGGGTCGTTAGAAAATGCGGATACTTTGTTCACATGAAAAAATGAGTGGAAGTCAATTTTTCAAAAGGAACACCCTGTATTTTTCCACATTTTTTAACTTTACATCCAATTTTAGACTGACTTTGTTCAGATAATCCTATTCCGATTTCGATCCGTTTTCGAGTTAAACTGTTTCAAACAGAAACTGACGTGGTTCCCTTGAATTCATCAATTATTTTTGAAATTTAACAGAATCCATTCGATGTTCCTTCATCAGTGAGAGATAATGCAATGAATAAATAATTATTAAGATACTCTTCAACCATCAAATGAAACTTCTTTTCAAAAAATAGTTTTTATTAACGTTGACACACGAACTGAAAATAAATTCATGAATTAGTAAGTCAATTCAATTATCACTGTATTTCAGAATATGTTCGAACACATCTCCTCCTCTACTTAAACAAACATGTAATCTCTTCAGAAGATTTTCATGTGTAGCGCTTCTGATTGATTCTGGAGTTAAACTATTGAAAGCAGTTCTAACTCTCGATTTCATATCTTCCATTGTTGTTATTGGGTCGGAGTAAACCATATTTTTAATGAACCCCCATACAAAATCTAGTGGATTGCTATCTGGTGTTCTAGGAGGCCAACGAAAAGGTCCATTATTACCAATCTATCTGTCTTAGAAAATTTCAGTTAAAGCTTCACTTACTGAACGAGAATTATGGGGTGGAGCACCATCCATTTGGTACCATACACGTTCTCTTCCTGGCCTATGATTTAAAATTATTTGAATTCCATTTCTCAGTAAATCTTCATATTTTGTAGCATTCAAGTTATCATCATAGAACTTAATATAAAAAATTGACTCATTCTTTATGGCACAAAATACATTAAATTGCCATCTTTCTTGAAAACCCCTTTGGCGAACGACATGGGGATTTTCTGGCGACCAATAATGACTGTTGTGTCTATTGAGAATTCCATTTTTTGTAAACTTGGCCTCATCTGTCCATATGATATTGTCTAGGAAATGTTCATCCTCTTGAGTCTTGAGTCTTGACAAGTAACCATTCAAAGAATTCCACTCTACGAGGCAAATCTGTCTTTTTCAGATGTTGGACACAGTAAAATTTATAGGGATGCCATTTGCGCTTATTAAGAATGCGGTAAATTGTCACGTAGGGTATACCTATCTCCCTTTCAGCTTCGTGTAGAGAAGCATTTGGAAATGCATAAAAAAATCCCAAAACTGTTATGTTATTGTCATCATCATCCACTTTAGGCTTTCTACGTATAAGTTTTAGATGAAAGGTTCCATTCAACCTACAGTTTTTTAGAAGTCGGTTTATCACATTATTATTCGGCTTCGGAAGTTGTAAATATCTTTCATGAAAAACTCGGCATGTTCTACTTGCAATTCTATTGCACTCACCATAAATTATTAATAAATTCAAGAAATCTTCATTACTGTAACCTAATCTTGACATTTTTTGGTTATAATTGGTATCACAATCAGTCAAAACCACCAACGAACGTTTGACGTATCAAAATTGGATCATTTATATTATTTCCAAAGCACACTATGAAAAAATACTAATTTGCAATGTTGTACGGTAGAGACACTCAATACCTCAATGCATACAAATTGTAACTTTTTCTAAGGAACATATCACTCTCGAATTGACTGATAACAGTCACCAATCTAAATCTAAAAGAAATATTACATAGTATAAAATAGATGTTAAATCTCGAAAAGAAGTAATGAATGCAAGGGAACCACGTCAGTTTCTGTTTGAAACAGTTTATCTCGAAAACGGATCGAAATCGGAATAGGATTATCTGAACAAAATCAATCTAAAATTGGATGTAGAGCTCAAAAATGTGGAAAAATACAGGGTGTTCCATTTGAAAAAATTGACTTCCACTCATTTTTTCATGTGAACAAAGTATCCGCATTTTCTAACGACCCTGTATGTGGCAAAAAAAATATGGCTCCGAAATGAGGATCCTTATGGTATCACTTCACTCCATTCCCAATTTGATCGTCTTAGTACCAGAGAGTTTAAGATTATCAGCGTTTATAGAAGTACATGTTTGGTGAAAAAAAAAATCAAAATTGATTTATATCTCTTAAACGGTAAGAGATAGGTATAGGAAGATACTATATGAAATTGTTGACGAAGTGATAAGAAATCATAATATGATATTATATACAGGGTGTTCCATTCGAAAAATCAAAGTAACCGCTACTTTTGAGTAAAAGCGGCAACGCCGCATCGTCTAAAATATTTTAGGCGTGTAGATCATGTTCATTTATGCATACTGTCAAATTTTCAGGTTGATCCGTTGTCTGGTTTGCCAGAAACGTCTAATTAGCGCTCATCGTGAAAAGCCCTGTATAGTTTCTAAAAATAGTTGCGGCGTGTACAATTTGAAACTATAAGCGAGCAGTTGCAACCTGTGCGAACTGTTCTTCTATACTTTCAATATACGCCGAGGTGATAAATGAATTTGGTGATTCTCAAAACTACAGCTTAACCTTAAGTGAATATTTGGAGCAGTTATAGAGAATCATCGAAGAAATTGTCGAACACATAGAAATTAGAATGTGATAATAAAATATTGACTGCATTATTAACAGCGTCAAAAATTGAACAAAAATACTAGTGGTATCAGATATAATAATTAATGAAGTGAACAACAACTGCGTTTTTGTATACGGCACTGATGACTCTATAGTTTGGCAAGTTTATCTGGAGCTACGCGGCATCGGTAAGAAGGCGAGGAAAAACATGGCGTATATCTGTAAAACGTACAAAATGGCGTACGGTACCTATTTTACCAAGTAAAACTGAAAAACAAAGGTTACTGACAATACCAACGCCACTGGATGAATCAATGTCAGTCAATTGACGAAGTGAGAGGAAAGAACATACGCACGCGCTTGCCAATAAGAAGTCAGCTGGTCGATAAAAATCACCAATTATGTAATTCGGAGGGTGTGGTCATTATGGTTTTCGTACAACGTTGCCAGAGCTTGAAGAAGCCCATAACAAATTTTGGAGAGTGTTCTCTTTTAATATTCATAAATTGGAAAAATAATGTTAATAGAATAAATCCAAGGAAACAAGTACATTAGAAAATTAACGTTTAATCATATTTTTAATATTGTCAATAATAAAAAGACCCATTTATAATTATTATCACTACATAGTTATACTTTGGCAAGTTTATCTGAAACCGTGAAAGGAATGCAGTCGAAAACATACGACATTGCCACGTTTAACTATAAAAAAATAGGAACTGATTATGTAGTGATAATAATTATAAATGGGTCTTTTTATTATTAACAATATTAAAAGTATGATTAAACGTTAATTTTATGTGCTTGTTTCCTTGGATTTATTCTATTAACATTATTTTCCAATTTATGAATATTAAAAGAGAACACTTTTCCAAATTTGTTATGGGATTCTTAAAGCTCTGGCAACGTTGTACGAAAACCATAATGACCACACCCTCCGATTACATAATTGGTGATTTTTATCGACCAGGTGACTTCTTATTGGCAAGCGCGTGGGTATGTTCTTCTCTCTCACTTCGTGAATTGACTGATATTGATTTATCCAGTGGTGTTCGTATTGTCAGTTACCTTTGTAATTTCAGTTTTACTTGGTAAAATAGGTACCGTACGCCATTTGTACGTTTGACAGATATACGCCATGTTTTTCCTCGCCTCTTACCGACGCCCCGTAGCTTTAGATAAACTTGCCAAACTATAGCTACATCAGCTTTTTCATAGTTAAACGTGGCAATGTTGAATGTTTTCGACTGCATTCCTTTCACGGTTTCAGATAAACTTGCCAAAGTATAGCATATCGGTGCAACGGAGACTGACGTCAGTCAACCAATGGTGAATAGATGATATGAAGAAAACGAGAATTTTTCCATGTAATGCTCATTATGTCTGAATGCTATAATTTTGTAGTTATCTATATTCACATTATAAGAAGTTGATTTCATACATTTATATGCATCTGATTGAATTAAGTCGTTTAATTTAGATATTTGATAATTCATATCCTGAATCAAATATTATTCCAAAGTCTACTAACAGTAACTCAATAAAAAAAAGTTTAATCAAACTGGTACTGTGGAAGATTTATCCAAATCATGGCGCACAAAGTCTATAGCAATTGAGGAGAAATCTTCAAATGTTTGTTCCATATTCAAGTTGTGGGTATATTATGAATTTTCCAAAATATGCAGTAAAACCGATTACAGCAGATACTCAAAATGTTATTCATTTACTTCAATACAACAAACCATGCGGTTCTTGAAACCTTCCAATGCATTTTGCAACATTTCTGACTTCTCAATTCTTCTTATCTCTCTGGGGTAATACCATCTTCCGATCATCGACAGATTTTGTTTAATGAACGATTAAAGAACAAGTAACCTCCTAGAAAAGAGTCTAAGAGATTCATGTCGGGTGATCGCGAGGATCAATTCGATAATACCACGCCTTCCAATCTATTTTCTAGAAAGCACATTATTCAGATATTGCCTCACCACACACGCATAGTGAGGTGGAGCACCATCTTGTTGCAGCCAAGTGTTCCATGTTATTGTCATCGGTCATCACTAGTGGAGCTTATAAATATGCTTGATTGTGTGGTATCCAATTTTAAGAATCTACTGGCATTTTTATTTCCTTTTCATCACATTATCCTATATGTGTTTCCATTTGATGAGGTTTGAAATGTGTAGCTGTTCCTTGCAATTCATTTGTTGTATATTGACGGAAATATTTGAAATATTCTCAATGTATAATATCACAATGAATCGTCTCAATATCTCTTGAAGGTAGAATTCAGTAAAATGTTTCAATGTATTCTCCTAGTGACACTGTATTATCAACGTACAGAACAATTCAACTAATTGTTAATGTACTCCAGACATCAAAGACAGCGCAAAGAGCAGAGTCATTTAAAATTTCATATACTCATTCCAGAGCTCATAATTTTCGGATTAGCTTCAACTTTCAAGTTTAACCATTCGTCAAGTCAACGTCTAAATGAAAACTTGACGTTCAATTCAGCGAGATCTAAACAGAGAAAAATTGGTCGAATGTATCACCTTTTTTGTCTTCAAAATGATGTTCCAGCTGATGAATAAAGTTTTGTTGATATGAAAAGTTATTTGTTTGCTCATTTTTTTTATCTACCTAAACAAATTGACTTTTTCTCCATAACGATTTGTTTATGTGGATGAAGGCTTTTGTTGAAACATCTTTGTTTTCAATAAATATACACACAGTGAGGCTTCACCAGGAAGGAATAATAATAATTATGTACGCCTATGGCGAATGGAAATTTTCACAGCTGGACTAACCTTTTCCAAGGTTCCCATCGTATACCTATAATATGGAACTTTGTACAATGTTATTAATAGAAACTTTCGCAAATAAATGAATTCATATATTTCCCATGATAAGTGAGTTGAAAAATTAGATATTTAATATGTCATGAATTTTCTGAAAAACAGGGTATCAAGAACTATCTTTACTGATGATTTACAAATAATTATAGTCAATAGGAAGGAATGGAATCCAAATACCATCACTAGAAGTGGAAAGGGTTCCATTTAATGGTACACAGCCGGCTTAAAAGTAATAGAAGGAACTGAGATAGGAATGTATGGGCCAGAAACCAAACAATTTGAAGCGGAAGTTGTGCCCCATTCAATATTGATAATATATTGTACTGAAATTGAGATGCTCATAATTAGAATGAAATAATGATTAATCTTAAGTTTTACATCATATGTACATGAGAGATTTATGTCATATCCATCATTTTGAACAATAACGTTAAGATGAATAAATTACTATTTACATTTAATGTAAGATATTTTTATATACCCTGTAGATTAGCTGATAAGGTTGACATTAGAAAATAACATTTGTCATTATGGACATTTTATTTTGATTAGACAATATGAACTGTCAGTAACTAAATTTTAACAAAAATTAGCAATATTATAAAAAAAGAAAGAAGAAACGGAGAGGATATTCGTTAGCAACGAAAAACAAAAAAAAGAGAAAGCTGAAAGGTTGATACGTAACTAAGGGGGAGAAGATTTTTTTGGTGTGAGAATAGTTATTTTCCTAACTAGTGCGGAAAGTGATACTTTCCCGCACGCGACTGCAGTTGACCCGAACGACGCGAAGCGGAGTTCGGGCAAGCGGTCAAGGGCGGGAAAGACACTTTACGCATGAGTTAGGAACATTATTTTTTCTACGACCGTATATACAAAAAAGTATATCAACCCATTTTTCAAAATTTATTTTATTTTAACACACATATAAAAAACTATGACCAAAAACTATTATTATTATTATTATCAATTATTATTATAAATAATAATATAAGAAACACAAATTGTTGCATTCTGTGAATTACTTAAAATTGCCGGTCCAGTGGAGTTATTTGGTGTTAACTGGTGAGTGAATGACGTTGATGAGGATGGCATCGTTTGCAAGTCACATAAAGATGACGATGAGGGTGACGGCAACAATTTCAGTCATTTGTAGATGAAAGAATCTCATTTGATATATTTTTCTTATATCAAACCCGGGTGGTTTGATAGTTGTTTTGTGACACTACTTTAAAGAATTTACAAGGTTATATCAAAATATTTTCATTATTTTATATTTCCAGAAAATTAAAAATGCAACAAAAAGCTGGAAAACATGTTGATTTTATTTGATGGACTATTTATTCACCTGGTGTAAGAATAGTTATAACTTCCGAAGTGAAAAACTATCTAATAAGGTCAAAACTTGCATAATTTTACTTTCCCGCACTAGTGCGGGAAAGTGACACTTTCAAAGCTAAAATGCGTGCGGGAAAGTGGGTTAAGGCGCACGGTAGTAGAAAAAAGGTTTTTCGAGAATATTTTGGAAGAAAACTAGAAAATAAAAGTAGCAGTGAATCAAAGGTAGATTACATAACTTACCTTCAATTAAACACAAATAATTAGTGTCCAGAAGACAAAAATCACAAGAAACCTG
The DNA here is from genome assembly GCA_910591675.1 of Galerucella calmariensis. Classification (NCBI taxonomy): domain Eukaryota; kingdom Metazoa; phylum Arthropoda; class Insecta; order Coleoptera; family Chrysomelidae; genus Galerucella; species Galerucella calmariensis. Next base: position 3,658 of record CAJUYG010007432.1, on the reverse strand, counting down.
GTAATATAAATTATTTTATACTCAAACTTGTAACGACAACTATTGAAGTCGTTTACACCTACGATCTTTGCTTTGCGCAAGACCGAACTTCTTTTTTGTTCCGAGAACAAGCCTTTTCTTTTATGTGATAGCAAGGCTATTACAACTATGAGTACCCGTATTTTAACGAGACCAGAAGTAGGAGCTATTTGTTCGCGATTGTGTTAAACACCCTGAGAGAGAGAGAGTCTACATGCATACATATGATGTAACAGAATTTTTTTAAATAATTCAATAAATACTATATTGAAGGAAATTTTGTTTGATTTGGAATTCTGACTCTTCACTCACATACATGGAACATAATATTCATTGATATAAAATCAAATATCAAGTTGTTATATTCCATAACAATATATAACTACTCGTAGAAGGCAGAGGATTATCATAATGCCAGATAGTCAAGCAGCCATTAAAGCACTGAGTTCCTGACTAAACAGCTCAAAAATGGTATGGGAACGCCTGTACAAACTCAATGAACTAGGAAGAGCACTTCACTGTGGATTCCAGGAAACTGCCAAAGAGGGAAACTGAAACACCCTTCTGGTGACTAGTACCCTTTTTAGGTATCAGCTTCGATGTGGAGGTTTCTGCAAAGAGACCATTTTTTTGATTACCTAATCCTTTTTCCTAAATTTGTCGAATATACAGAAAAAAAGGATTGTGGAAAGGATCACAAATGCTACCAAGGGAAAAGAAACTAAAATCTTGGAAGAGCTTTACGAAGCAGTTCAACTTTTCTGTTGAAAAGCCCACAGATGTCGAATATCAAATGTAAATAAAAACATTTTATTGAAAATAAGATCTTATTTTAATGAAAAAGGGTGGTAAGTTATTAATAATGTATCAAATTTCAATAATTTTATTAATTTCATTTAATTATTCATTATTCAATTATAAAGCATTTATCAGCAAGAATTTACAACAGTTTGACAATAATGACAGTTCAACCAGTCGTTGAGGACTGATTATATAGTAGCTTGATTATGTCAAATATAAATATCCTGAGAGCAGAACTTGTGTAGAAGTTTACGTAGGTTGAAGGTTTGAAGTGGGGTTGACTTGTGAGAGAACGATTTGGCCGAAGAAGTCCGAACTGAGGTTACTTCGTCGATTGGTATGAGAATGGGTGCTTATTTTTTTCTGAGGAGGCCTGAGAACAGCGAGAAGATGGAATAAAAAAGGCTGGAGTTTAAGTAGCTTTTGCGTAAGAGTGATGACTGGTGGATTTGGGTTCGTTTAAAAGATACATATCTTTAAAGCTTGTTTTTTCGTTTTTGGGAATAGTCACAGTTGGTCACAGTTAATACCTGATCGCTTGAACTATCGATACGTTCACTGTCAAGGTACAAACACAACTATTTGGGAATAGTATTTCGATTGTTCTAGAGGGAATATTTCGGTCGACAAATAATTGGAAAGAATTTGGAAATTCATTGATAAAACAGAAGTTTCCATCAATAGGCGACCTTCAGATTTTTTGGAAGACCTGGAGGGTGTCTCCTAAGTATGATGTGGTTTAGGAGATTTACAAAATAATGATGTGGTGGAATTGGATGGCGATTGAGGATGGGCTAGGATTGCTGGTTTCACTATAACTTTCCACTGTAGAGCCGTTCTGAAAAGTAAACGTCTCTGGGTGATGTTTCCGCGGGTGTGTTGATTGTTGGTTGTGGACTGATCTATTCTCCAGACAGCGGTGGTGACATTGTTTACCAGTGACCATCAATTCAGCAACGTGTCTTTATGTAATTAGAACCGGCTTTGTGCTTATATACATTGAATGAAACGATTTGTGTCATGCGCAATAGCATTCGACGAATAAAATGATATAAGGGGAAAATATGAAGTCATGCTTAATTCCACTTTTCCAATTTTCAATGTATTTCATTGTATGAACGCTTTATTTTATTGTAGTTTAAATGTTGTTTCAGCCGCTGTTCAAACTCTACTTGACATTCTTTATTTATACGAAACCTGAATAAGATCAAGCATTTCATATATGATGATGAATTTAAATTAGCATTGATATTTTCAATTATGAGGCTCCACGAGCATAAAATACATCGGTTGACCAAGTAATTTCAAAATCGATTTCAGAAGGTGCAAAATCGAATAAAAGCAATTTTTTACAAAAACAAACCGTTTCCCAAAGGTACAATCCCTTCTCCTACTTAAATGACAACGATAAATTGTTCTTTACATACTAAATAAACTCCTACCTCACAACTTCTCCATTCACTCTCCCAACATTTTTCTTCCTGTTAAAACACAGTCCAAATCGAATAAAAACAATCCCATTTGCCGAACGTCTCTACACCAAATGGAGCGCACATAATTTTGATGAATTAGAGTTTGATTGATTTATATAAATGTAAGTGGATGAAGCAGAGTCCGACCAAATTATGTCAGCTGAATGATAGATGTGGTAGCTTGATATCGCTCTGGAGTAGTAGGAAGCCACTTCAATAATAATTGATAGATACTGTGGTGTCACGTGAATTGAATAATTCGACGTGAGTAACGACAATTCTTAAATATCAACTTTTATTTAATAATTAGATGTTTCCGACCATTTTAATCATAATTAACAATTATCTTCCTATGCAAATAAGTGCACAGTTACACTAAGTTAAATAAAAAAATCGGACGTTCAGACGTTTTCTTCTAATCTATCACCATGTTCCGGCGAGTGCGACTTCCTTGTTGAATCGATCGCATCTTTAAATTGAATGGATTATTTCTTGGAGGCAATGAGTGATATTTCCGCACGCTTTTTAGTGCGGAAAAGATTCACTTTCCGCACGTTAGTAGAAAAAAGGGTTAAAGCTATATATCGTGGCCGTTGCACCAGTGTTGTAGACTTCACAATAGTCTGTGCGATACAAATCTGGTTTTGCCTTGCATAAAAATGTGTAGTGGCTGCAGATTCAGTCAGACTTGTGAAAATGATTTGTTATACATACTTGGTTTTCATGATTTTAATTTTGTAGCAATCACTTCAATAATACTCCATTGCTTCAAAAACTTTAGCTTACAGCAATATTGTATGTGTACAAATTGATCAATATACTAAACAATAACAAACAATTCAACAATATTATTCTATAACAGTAATGAATATAAACAAATATATCGCCATAAGACATCCCTAAAGACAATCACTCGTTGACAATAGATGAACGAACCTTATAAATCCACACATATTCACAAATTTGCCTAGACTCAACTATTGTGATATTTTGTAGAAATTGATTAATTTTCCCAAAAGCCAAGAAGTGTTGGTATACCAATGAAACAGTATGTCCAGAAGTGGATGAGACAAAACAAAAATGAATGGAAACATATCACGAAAAAAGTGCAATTGCTGCATCTATGATTTTATGAGCATTTGAAGCCAGTTAAGCACAATAGGGCATGAGCCTCGACGAATCTAGATATATCTATGGAACAAAATTTATAGGGGAAAAGTATTAACAAGAAAAGTAGATTTAAGACTTGAGTTGAGCCCATCTGAACAATTAAGCACTGAAAATATCGAAAAATTCTTAGCTAAAGCTAAGTTTTCAAAAGACCAACTTGATAAATGTAACACAAACATTATAGTATATTATTAAAC
>CAJUYG010007431.1:0-10912 GCA_910591675.1 Galerucella calmariensis | reverse complement strand
CACAAGAATTCTATAAGCAGGGTATACATCGGTTGGTGAAACAGTGGAATATGTGCCTCAATTGTAGTGGTAGTTATTTGTAACTGTACTTGTCAATGAATTTTTCCTGGACCAAAGATGGGTTTCAATTGAACAAGCCTCGTAGATGGTTCTACGATGAGTTGTAATGGAACATTAATCCATTTTATATTAAAAAGTAGTCGGGAACTTAAAATATATTTTATTTGTCAAACTTGACAGACAACCAACTTACTAACTCACTTTTCGTGTCTATAGCGACGGCTACGTTATAGTGAGCTTATGAAATAATTATAACTGCTCACTTACTGGAACACCGGTAGATTTTGTAGTTACTTATTACAAACTTGCTTCGGACATGAGAAAAGGGGGTAGGGTGAAGGCACGCAAGTTCGAATACAAAATGGTTTGTTTTCGAACAATACATAAGATTGGATCTGGAGAGGATCTTATAGAATTGATTTCAAGTTATTCAGGAAACAAAAAAATTCATTGTTGGATGTAATGGAAATGGCTCCGGGAAATTTCCTGCGAACTCGAGAGTACCTCAGGGTTCAAATGTAGAACCGCTTCTATTTCTTTCATTCATTATTCATCTACCTTCAGTACTTGAACATTGTGAATGTCTCATATTTGCAGATTATCTTAAAATATATAGGACAGTGCACATAGCGCGAGATAGTAGCTTACTGCAGAGAGACATACACATTGTATATGAATTGAGTTTAGTGCACAAATTACACATCAATTCCAAAGAGTGCAATGTTATAAGACTGTCTCGGACAGAAAATGAAATTATTTTTGATGATGGAATGAGGGGGAGAAGTATCAATAAAATGTACAGAAGCTGAAGAGCTTGGTGCTACTCACAAAAATACTTTCTCATTTGTAAAACATTTTAGAAACTTGGTTTCTGCAGCAAACAGAGTTTTAGGTTTTGTCGTTAGGCAATATTTCATGATATTAATATAATAGAATTGTTATATTTCACTTTAGCTAGACCAATATTAGAATTTGCCGACACAATTTGGTTCTCTGAAGGTATAACTTTACTAAAGGAGGTACAAAAGGTCCAAAATTTATTTCTTTGGTATTTGTACTCCAAAAAATATAGTAAATGGCCCTATTACAATAACGTGAGTTCAAAAGATCTAAGAGCGCAATTTAAGATACTCTCGACTGAGCAAGGACGTGATTTATCAGTAACTACATTACGACAAAAGCTTCTCTTCCAGAAATTTTGAAACTTGTAGATAATTCCAAATGTTAATTGATACAAATTGGTCATTAACTGAAACTAGGTTTTATAATCTTATTTTAAATCATATTATTAACACTTTCATAGGGCGACTCTCTAGTGGAACGCGTTTGATGTGATAATTACAGTCAAGCAAGGTCATAGTTAGTACTTGGATGGGTTACCATGCCAGGGAAAACCATCGTATAGGGCCCGTACAGCCTGCAGCGGACTAGCATATCACAGCTCGCAGGAATTATACCAATGAGCACGAGGTAGATATGCCGTCTTCCGGAGGAGACGTAAAATCGAGGTCCCGAGTCCATGGATGTTTTTTTTTATTTTTTTTTTCGGACCGAGATGGGAAACCCATGTTCGACTGGGTCCTTAACCAGTACCCAGACAGTATTGGACTCATTCCCACCTCAAACTCGCCGTTACTCCTGCCTTGGAATCACTACCCTAGCATACGTCAAGACGGGCGGCGGTCCCTCACACACTCTCCATCATCTTCTTCCCTCTATCACTCCTACCTCTCTCATGCCATAGCTAGTCCTCCTCTTCCTCTAATCATGCTCTCCACCACGCCACTTATGTCCATCCATTCCTCCTCGCCCCTCAACATAATCTCCACCATATTCTCCTAATACACCGCCTTTCCCAGTTTATTTTCTAGCTTCTTCAAAACTTCCTCATTCTTTCAACATCTAAACACATGTCCCACATCATCCTCCACTTCACATCTTTCGCACACTCCAGTTTCTCTTTTCCCAATCTTGTGGAGGTAACCCACTCTTGACCCATGCCCTGTGAGCACCTGCGTCAAGAAGTAGTTCACCTCTCCAAATTTCCGGTCCACCCAATTTCTCCTGCTCCCAATCGCTCCTTTCAGCGCGCCCTCATACTCATCCCACCTTCTCTCCATTTCCTCATCCATCCATTCCTGTACTTCCTCTCTGCTCGCACCCCTGTTTTGAAGGATAATTGGCTATCCAACCACACCCCCAGATACTTCACCGCTTCCTCCATCCGAAATTCCTTTCCCTTCACCATCACCCCCACCTCCCTTGCCCTGCTCCGCCCCTTCACCAGTAGCCCCACCGTGAGTCCATGGATGTTGGGCTCGTTAAAGAACGCTACTATTGGTAGTAACACTGGTGTGTTCGCCAAAATTTCCGGTAAGGGGTAGAGTGCTCCCGGCGTCGGTGATTAGCCTCAGTCGCAGAAATAGACCGACGTTAAATAGCAGAATAAGGAAAACTCTTCTATAAAGTAACTTGAGAAGTCTGCTATTTGAATTTTTACATATCTGGGGTGTGCTTTTTTTATATAATCAGGGTCATCCCATTCATGTGTTTATTCATGTAGCAGCGTTTGTTATAATTGGACCGTGTAGTAAGGCATCAAGCCTGTTGGGTATGAATAAATAAGCTATATAACAATGTATTCCAACTTCCATCGTAGAAATATCTGTCATAAACAAATTTTTTATTGGAAACTAGTCGTTGGTGAAAATAATAATTCAGAAAAAAATCCACTTCCTCCTTTTTTCACTGCTGATTTCCAATTCTCTATTGTCAATTTTTTCATTGCTGTCGAATGAAAATATTTATATCACTACTTATAACGCTGATAGTTCATTAAGCAAACAATTCTTCATCAACAAATGTATTTTTGCGATAAAATCAAATTTGTTTTATATAAGGAGGAATTGTTTTCCTGATCATTTGATCTTTAGCGGTTGTAGTCACACGGTAGTATATTTGCCCTTCCCTTGATCTTCCCAATAGCAAATTGACTATAATATCGTTCTCGGGAAATTTATTTAATCTAGGTTTGGGTTTTTTTCCAAAGCTATCCGAGTGTTTAGTTTCTGCCCCATATACTTCTATCCCAGTTCCTGTTATTGCTTTTCAAGTCGTATGTGTTGTATATATTGAAAAGTTGTAGTGAGTGGCTTGGAACACCTCTCAATCATATTTTCAACTTAATTGTCAAAACAAAAGTATTTCCAGTGCTATGGAAGACTGCTATCACTACACCAATTTGTACATCTGGTGGAAAAATTAATATAGAAAATTATCGACCTATCTCGATAATGTGTGCTCCATCTAAACCATAGGTTCCCAACCTTTTTTTGTCAACTGCCCACTTTAAGAATAAATTATTTTTTAACGCCCCCCTTTTTAAACATTCCTACTTTAAAACCGCCGGACAGAGTATCTTTTATTGTAAATAAAACAAACATAATCAATTCTTATATAAAAACTAATGTGAAGGTTGAATCTGATGCTGTTCAATAAGTTTGTTGATATCAGGTTCCAATTTACTCAAAAATGTTTGGAATGTTTAGAAGAGTAAATGAGTAGAATGTATGTTTTTGTTTCTTTTTTTATATATTTTATCACATAATTTATGTTTTCAAGTTTTTATATTTTACCAGAAACATTTTATTATTAATAAAATGAATTTTAAAAAATTCGTGCACAATATTTTCTTATTAGGGCCCTTGTTTTAAATTATTCTGTGTGTAACATAATTTTCTGAAAAGTCCGATAATTTTGTCAACGCTGCTCAATAATTTCTTACCTCACGTCTGGCAGCACTGAGCAGCACGCACCAACAGAAATAAGACAAACGTGCATAAACTCGTTTATCTCATTCGAGGCCCAATTGTACGGACAAGCAAGAACAAGTATTATAGAACCAGCCGATTGATACAGGAATATACAAATCAGATTATTTAACAAAAACTTGTTAAAACATGATTGCCCGCGGTCTATTATATCGAACCGAGTTTGAGCTATATCTTAATTAATATTAGTTGATTTTCACAAGATGTAGTCGAGATTCGAGAGCTCAGTCGGTGTCTAAGAGTCTTCCTAGCTGGGGAGATGAAATTATAAATCGACCCCAAAGCCCTACACAACGCCCCATTTTTTTCTGGGTCTCTTACCGCCCCCCTTTAGGCCTGCAGCGCCCATAAGGGGGCGTTATCGCCCACGTTGGGAAAGACTGATCTAAACTATTTGAGCAAATTATATATATCAAATTATATAACTATATAGAAAAGTATATAGTATCCCAACAGCATGGCTTTATGTCATATAAATCTATTAACACAAATTTGTTATTATTCGGAAATCAAGCACACGAAACATTAGGTGCTAAATCACAAATCATGATGTGCTGTTGAAAAAACTAGTAAGTTACGGGTTAAATGCTGACTTTATCGAATTAATTAAAAGCTATTTAGAAAATAGAAAATTCGTCGTCAGACATAATGGAAATGTTACTGGGAAATACCATGCAAATTCCAGAGTGCCGCAAGGTTCCAATCTTGGTCCTCTCTTATTCAATATATTCATCAATGATTTACCTTCTGTTCTTAACAATACTATGAGCCTATTGTTTGCAGATCTTAAAATTTTCAGAAGAATAAACTCAGTCAGAGACTGTGTTATGCTACAAAAGGATATACACAATATTTATGAATGGAGTCTAATTAATAAATTGCATTTTAATATTAGTAAATGTAAGGTGATGAGCATTACTCGATCTAAAGATCCCATATTATTTGACTACGAGATGGGAGGAGATGCGTTGATAAGATGTACAGAAACTAAAGATCTGGGCGTAACGTACAATAACGTCTTTTCTTGTGCTACACATCTGAAAAATAAAGTTTCTGCTGCCAATAAATTATTAGGGTTTGTAATGAGACAAACGGCAAACTTTAATGATATCAACACTATAAAATCCCTCTACTTTGCTCTAGTAAGACCTAAATTAGAATTTGCTTCAATTATTTGGTTTTCGGAATACATATTTACTTTGGAAATGGTAGAAAAGGTCCAGAACAAGTCCCTCAGACACTTATACTATACGAAATATCGTACCTGGCCGGACTGTAATAAAGTTCGATCAAGTCATTTGAGATATCAGTTCAAAACTTCATCGCTAGAGCAAAGAAGAACACTATCTGCTGTTATGTTCTTGCACAAAGTTCTTAATGGTGAAATTAACTGCCCTGAAATTCTTTCATTTATTCCATTTAATGTTCCTGGACGTCGCACTCGCACAATGCTAATGTTTCATATACCAAATGTATTTTTAATCGTTAGGGACCCTCTTATAACTATTATGAAAATAATAAATAGTTTCAACGTATTAGTAGATATTGATTGGAGTTTGACTGAAAAAGTTTTTCACAATATTATACTAGGGCATATATTGAATACATCAATATAAATTTGACTATTGCAAAGCTGTTGAACCTCTGCAATTCACAAAATTCGTTTATACAATCCATACTTGGGATATGTTATTGCCATTATTAATTTGTTAATGTGAATGTGAATTTAAAAATTATTGACCATGTAATTAGGCCTTTAGGCCTGTTTGGTTATAAATGAATAAATAAATGTGTATCATGGAAAATCATGCATTCTTCACAAGACTGGTAATGGTATTTGGATCTCATTCCTTCTTGCTGCTTAATTTCGTATTGAAAAATATCATACCATTTTTTGGCATGTCTCAAGTTTTCTAGTTCTTATTGCTCCTGTAATACATTTACAAGATAGTCTTTTGATTTTGATTTTCTTCCGTCATCAATAGGCTAGTTCTACTACTCCCGCAATTGGTCTCACTATGGCTGGCAGTATACATCCAGCTCAGGATTTTCGAACTACAACCTTAAGTTCATACTCCCAGGTTCCTGCACACGATAGAAGCAATTTTTAATTTGTATATAAGGAGTTTATTGTATAGAATCAAACCTGGATACTTGACTTCTTGTGTCCGTCTCGCTCCCATTAAGTTTGGGGGCTTTCAGGTTAAGTTTTCTTTTCTTGGTGAAGACTATTAAGATGGTTTTTGTGACGTTAATGGTGAGTACAAATTTCCTTCATCAGCTATTTGTATAGTTAAGACCTTTTTGTACGATATTAAGAGGTCAGGCAAACCACACACGACTACAGCTTCTTCTTTCTGTGGACATCCTCTTGTTGTACAGATGGGGACAATGTCTAGACTCGTCCTCGTCTCTGCTACTCTAGTAGCTCCGACATCAATTTGGGTGTTGTGTTGTATGGACATATTCAAACTAATTCCCCATGTAGGGTATTTCCAAAAGCTCCACCTATACACTAAAAAAGAAATACTACAGTTTCTGGTTATCTGAAGCACTCCAGATATCCTTTCTCAGTTGTCTCTGTAGATTTGCCTGCACGGTTAACATAATGATACGGGTAGAGAGGTAGTCTCTCTGGAATTTTTGTTCCTATATAGTAGTCTTTTTCATAGTAGCTTTTTAAATCGTCTTCAGCACAAATGATGCTGGATTAGTTTCGTCTGAAGGATTTGGGGTTGATTGTGTCCCTTTTCCCGCTTCTGGTATGAAGGTAACTATTGTCCTTCTACATGCTTCTGGTATATAACCCAGTTTTAAGCTGTCCTGACTAATTCCAATTAAGTGAACTTTGGTTCTTGCTGAAGCAATGCTGGTGAAATCCTTGAGGCCATATCTATGGTGACCCTTCTTTCCGCCATTACTATGTAAAATATTGCCGCAGAAGGAGTTGTGTTCACATCTTCACCTGAATTGATTAGATTATTTCTCTTCACTTTTCAAATTTCCTTATAGCAGGTGTTTCTCACCGGGCACAATAGAACTTTTAGGTCTTATTGAATTTCACCTTGAAAATTATTAGTTCGGCTAGGAAAGGGAGTTGTGCTGCACTCGCTTGAGTAATACATTAATGTATTTAATGTATTTAATGTATTTAATGTATTTAATGTATTTAATGTATTTAATGTATTCAATGTATTTAATGTATTTAATGTATTTAATGTATTTAATGTATTTAATGTATTTAATGTATTTAATGTATTTAATGTATTTAATGTATTTAATGTATTTAATGTATTTGATGTATTTAATGTATTTAATGTATTTAATGTATTTAATGTATTTAATGTATTTAATGTATTTAATGTATTTAATGTATTCAATGTATTTAATGTATTTAATGTATTTAATGGATTTAATATTTTCGGTACAGTTCCAGGAGGTGGGACTTTTTATGAAGTTATTAACCGCTTTTTGGAGATCTTCTTCCAAATTCCGTATATTTCAAATAGTTTTCTCACTTCTCCTCTTTATTCCGAATATTCTCATAACTACTACGTAGATTTTTGATCTAACACGGGACAAAAACCAATTTGTTTTTTGAATATGTAATCCTGTCGTGCAAGTCAATGTAATTGTCCTGAGTGAGATGTGGCTTCTCAGTTGTCTAAAACTTGAATGGTAGAAGGTGTAACACTGTAGTGTTACAATACTCAATACAATATTCGTATGAATTATTTTCCAAATTCAACTATTCAACTAGAAAGCAGACGTATATATCAAACTTGCCATAACACTGATCTAGGTTTATCTACTTCGAATTTTTACAGCAAAGTTTTTTGTCAAAGAAGTAAAGTACATCATTAAATTGAGCTTATCTTGTTCTTTCCTACTATGGAGACAGTGAAGTGAAATATACATACAGAGTATGTTTTCAGGTCAATTTTGTTTCATTCTGCTTCATGTCAATCCTTTATTTTGTGAATAGAAACAATTATTGAGTATTTTCTCATTCATAACTCCATCGATTTGCTATGGTGATGTATTATAGGAATTGGGAAATCAATCATAAGAGAACCAACAGAACAAATCAACTTTTTAAAACTCTTCTCACTATTTAGGAAATGCTGAACAGTTAGGGAGGATTGGTTCCAGTTCAATCCCATGTGTTGTTTGACATATTATTGGCTCATCGTGTGCTTGTAAGTGATTTTCATTTCTGTAAAATAGTGTAGTGAGCTATATACAAATAAGACCACCCTGTGAATGTTGGAAACTTCAAGTTTCAAATCTCGAATTAATAAATTCATGTACCCACTAAATATTCTTCATTCTTTTGTGTCTTTTTACGGAGAAGGTTGGTGACTTATTCCTCCAGTCGTATACATAATATTGTGTGATTTAAAAATAGGAGGATACAATTCAAGGTGAATAACCTGGAATTGAAGAGAGTTTCATTCAATATATTATATACCTATATAAGATATTAGGGTTTTTGAAGGAAAACTATCCGATTTATTATTCAGTTTATCCCGTGAATATGAAAATATCAGTATAGTAGGCAATTTTAATTTGGATTCAAATGGAAATACTGAACACGTTAGAGATATAAGAAATATTTCATCAACATAAAATCTTAGACATTTTATCAAACTTTAAATCATGCCTTGATAATATCACTTCAAACATTAGTCCCGACTGCTTGGAAACAGGAATTTTTGATACAACTATTGCTAATCATATTAGTGTTTATCTGATTATTGAATCAAGTGGAAACATACCGATACAGTTCCTGAAAAAAAGGTTTATAACAACTATAATTAGGATCGATAACTTCGCGAATCATTTGCGACAAATTGACTGACATGAGCTGGTATTGGAAGAAATGAACTCACATGTTAAATAATTTTAGATATTATGACTTATTTTGTCGATTTGTGTTTGACCTTGGAAACTTTTCCAGAAAAAATGTGTACGGGGTGGTTAACTAAGGATCTGCGTAATTTGAGAGAAGATGTATTTCGCAAAATATATATTTTCAATCTAAGTAATTCTATGGATGACTGGGATTCGAATTGCGATTTATGTACGATTTATGACGTAGGATAGACACAGAGTCGACTACGACTGCTTGGAGCAGTTGTGTTCGAACGCAAAATAATACTGATGCAAGTTAATTTACAAGATGGATTCCGATGAAGTGAGTGAGGCTTAGGCCGAGGCAAGAGCGGACTATAGCGGTTGTCTGCCGAGAGGAAAGGATCGGTACTCAGCGTAGAGCGAAGAGGGAGTGGCGCGTGGTCGGCAGCAACCGCTCAGGAACTGCTGGAGCGGTTCGTATATTGCGGATATGGATTAAGTATGGAAACTGCAGATCGCCGTGCGGCGACCGCATCTTGCAGCTGGTCTCGACTGCAACATGCGGTTCGTCTATGGCCAGCCTAAGTTATTCTCTAAATAAGCAAGTAATAAGATTAGTGTATTCTGCAACTTTCCACAATGTACCAAATCCGTTGTACTTTTGTAAGGTAACAGCTCATTAGAGAACAAAATTTTTTCGTTACAAAAGGCAGCTATTCGTACTATCGATGACACGGATAATAATGCCACGTGTCGGACTCTTTTTACAAAATACAGGATTCATCCGTTCCCTTGTGTGTATATTTCGCAGACAATATTATTTATCATTGAACTCGAGGAAGCGTTGGTTTATCATTCTGATGTTCATAATTACGACACAAGGAACGTGATGAGTTTTGTACCGTTGAAATCTAAGTTACACGTTTCACATAATAATAAATGTGATGTGAGATTTCACAGTAAACTACAGAAATACACCAATAGTAATTTCGAGAAGTATACACGAAGGATATTGCATTCGTTTGTGAAAGATTCTTTCCAGACTAATTGTTTTCACAGTGTCGATAAGTTCAATAATTTTGTCCGTTAGTTTCATACATCATTTTTAATCCATTTATTTCTTCGATTTTTTGAATAAGTGACGTTTTTTTTAGTTTTCGTCTTGAATTATTTTCATATAGGTATGTTTAATATGCTTGTAGAGAATCAACGCATATGAATATTGTATTTTGAAGTTTTTATGTAAAATTATGGCTGTATACTTCATGTATGGACGTCAATGAAGCTACCTATCCAACATTTGACAACTAATTGGGGACTGACATCTTTATCCACATGATTCATTGAATATCTATAATGCTCATGCTCATTTTCCAAAAATTCACATTCACCTACAAACAAAACAAAACAGAAGGAGAACGTTGAACGTAATCTTTCAAATATTTCGGGGTTCCAAGTACTCGTTTGGGTACTTCTTTCTTCATCACTTCAGATCCATTTTTTCTATCTTCAGGCTATTATATACAGTGCTTTTCAGATAAAAGTATCCAACTTTAATAGCTTTTGTAATACTGGTATTTAGAAAAAATCCAAAAACACGTCAATTTATGTTGGAAGGGGCAAGCATTATGGCTTATTTAAACTTACTGGAAAAGCCACCCCCTCACCCCTAGCAGCATCCACTTTATTTTTTTAAATTACTTTTCATATTTTTTATGTGAAATTTGGATACTCCTCTTTGAGCTGATTTCAAAAATGTATAATACTTGTAGGTTAAAGTGGTTAGTTTATGAGATAAACAATTTTTCTTTTGAGAGCACAAATTTTACTAATTATTTACTTTCACCTTATTTGCCTGTACTAAAATGGGTTGTACAACAGTTCAAACTCTTTAATCTTTTTAACCGTGCTATTTATTCTACTTAAAAAATCCAAACAACAAAAAACTCTACTTTTCATTAAAGTTTGACTAGAATTTGTAATCACTATTGATAGTGTAATTTGATACATTATTTATTTTGTTTCTCTGAAATGGTTTACTCTTTGCAAGAAAGAATTGAAATTGTAGGTTTATACTACCAAAATAATAATTGTGCAAGAGCTGCTGCTAGAATATTCAACGAATTACATGACGGAAGACATGCAACTCATAAGTATGTAATTCA
>CAJUYG010007430.1:0-10914 GCA_910591675.1 Galerucella calmariensis | reverse complement strand
ATATGAAATATTATATCGAAAACTTCCCCAAGTTTGCAGAACTTTTGGAATTTTTTTCACGACCATACAGCAAAAATTAATTTAATTGCAATTTTAACAATGTTCCGGACTTCGGACAAGGTTGCAAAATGAGATTTATTGTCGTCTCAATGTACCGTTCACTTGACCGAAGTTTGAAAACTTTTGGAATTATAGTTAAATGTTCGATTTCGAATGTCAATAATGACTGGATTAAATCTACTCATATCAATTCATTCATTTAATTCGCATTTTTATTTGTGTTACGTTCTGTTATTAGACGGGTTAATGAGTTTTTGTGATGGTCAAGTATTAGTATTAGTATTAGTAAAAATATGAAATATTCTTAGTACAGCACTTATTCTTAGTACAGCACCTCATGCATTTTCACGCGCTCGGGTTGGCGCTGGATAAACTGTCTAATTAATTCCACTTTGATGGAAGAATATATGGATATCTTGAGTTATTGATAAAATTATTTTGGTGCATTGAAAAATCATCGTTCAAATTACATTTGTACAGTTTCCATAAAAAGAAATTAATTAACTTTGCTCGAATGAACATTCCGGAAATAATTAAACTATTTGGAGTGGTGATATTAAACAAAAACATGAATTTATTAATGGGAAAAAAGGTTAATTGAGGCGTTAGTTTTTTTGTTCAATTATTTAAAATGAATTTGTTAGTCACTGGCTTGGATACAGAGTATAGAATTCGCAAAAAAAATGATTGGTGAAAAAATATAAGCATTGTTAATTGAAGACAATACAAGTATCAAATGAAACATGGGAAAGCTATTTGACTGAGATAGGAAAGTTCACTCATACAGGAAAAGAAAAATGTAAATTTCACGATAGAAATAACAACAACCTTACATCGATTTTCTTTTGTAAAAATAAAACTGAAGGATCAATATAGAGTGAATTTTTATTTTCCACACGCAAGCAAAGGCTCTGCAGGTCATTTGTCAATTATTATGAATGTGTTCAAGCTGTAAACTGAATAAAAACTATATTTCTCGAGTATCTATCGGGGAAATTTGTTGGTCGTTTTTGTTTATTGATATTCAAAGATGAATTTGTTCCAGTCATAATAAAATTTTCCACCCATAAATATAAAAATAAAATTAAAATAACCGAATGTTGTATTGTGATATAAACTATCGACAACGGTCTTATAAATTTTATATCCTCAATAGATACTCAAATTCATATAACCATGCAATATGGAATATCCATAGTACGAGACATTGGAGATAAGAGATATTGTTTGAAAAAAGAAAAAAATATTTATACGTGAATGGTAAGGGTTTATTCGAAGGCAGTACACTTCAATGTGCTGGAATATTATTCACATAAAGCCTTAGCTGCTTGAAACTAGAAAACCCCAATGAATGTACTGCACTTAACAATAAGTCTATTCGCGCAGGGCAATGGAATGAATTTTTTTTAGTCGAGAAACTGAGAGGTGGATTGGGACATTCACAATATGTCATTCCAAGAAATCTGAAACTAGTTTTTAAGACTGTTTAGTAGGAAGAAACTATGCTCTCAAAGTTTATTGTTCAAGGTTGTTTTGAGGGGATGGATATTCACTACTACCAGAATCACCAATATTGATCCGGAAACCAGGGAGCTGTAGTGGAAAAAGGAATTTTCAAACTATAAAAGATCAGTATCAAAGACAACTACTTGACGTTTTCAATAAGACTGTTCAAAAACCTGGATCTAAGAAGTGCGCTAATATCGGGAAAAGTTAACAAATTGGATGATGGAGCTATAAGTGAATATAGTTATCACGGATACTAGATCAGATATATTAAATTCAATTGCTGCTCTGAGTTTCGCACCTGGTGAAAACTGAATCATCATTGGTTACAAAGAAATTATGCTGAAGTGAAATTTACACATCTATGAGGAAATATGAATAGACTGCTGGTAACTTCCACTGGCAAAAGGAAATCGGCATTTTCCCCAAAGATTCAAATTGAAATTTATATCTTTCTGTCCTCTATAATAAATTGTTTCTTGGGTATTAAAAAGCTTCCCTCTGCGTGTGGAAACTTTCGCAGGAACTGCAAATTTTGATGGTGTTTATGTAAAAGAAATATTGTACCCTAATTCTGGTCGCCATTTAAAACATAAATTTCAAGTTAAAAAGTTGTAATAATTTATAGCTACACAACTTCCAATCACAGTATCTCAGTTATTCCGCAATCAATATTTATAAACTCTGTTTTTTAGATACTTTTTTGAGCGGACAGGGAAGAATGAAGCTTTTATATAGGTAATATTTTAGGTATTATGTGGAGTGTATACCCAGAAAAACTTGTAGCTATAAATAAAGGTAGCCGTCAAATATAATTAGGGAATGTTAATTATTACGAGACGTTCAAGTCATGGTCTTGAAGCTGTATACCAGGCTTCTTTTTGATTGAGTTAACGAGTACAGTCCTGACAAAAAGAAGTAAACGAATACTGATGTAATATTGTTCCACAAATAAAAATAAATAACATGATTATACATGGTCAGTGCCATAAAGTCCAATATCTTTTGAATGAGAATAAAATGTTCACCGATTTTAGCTAGCCTGATGCCACAAATTTTGAAATCAGTAACAATTGTACAGCATGTTCCAGTTTGCCGTGCCAGATCAAAGTTATTTATTTTTTAATGAGACATAAGGTTGTAGTGTTATATAGCGCATTCACAAAGTTCCGATGACTAGTTCCTGGAAATCGAATGAGTGGAACAACCAGTATACTGCATAATTTGGAGTTGATTTGTGACATTGTGACATTCCATCATTACATAAAACAATCACTCGAGACATTCAAATCAGGCAATTCACACCATACCAAAAATCTTCAGTTCAAAAACATCAATTCTCCATATAATTGGAATACCCCACCTGTCTTATTAATAAAAATTTCTCACTCCGCCCTTACTCTTAGATAAGTCAGAGACTAGTTACTCTCGGTCTTATTAATAAACAAGACTAACTTTATTCTACGCTTAAACCATCAGTTTGACAGATACGCTATTAATAAACTCATATTAGACAAGGAATGGGCTACTCTGAGGTTAGTATGGGACCAACTTTGGTAGTAATTTTAATCTAAGGAAATAGGTAGTTTAAGCTCGGAATAACCTTCGACTAAATATAATTTTAGTTTTGTTCACAAAACAGTCTAACCTATAGAAGTGAAAGTTTATAGGATGACCTTGAATACAAAAATGAGGTTTCAAACCCATCCACCTGAAGCGCTAGTTGCAATTGAGTTGTCGAAACAGGCCTGGCAGCTAAGACCTTTATCACGAAAAGAAGAAAAGATTTTGAAATTCAAAGCTGTCATATAGTTGTTGTCACCATTGTCTTTTAGAGATTGTTTCCTTTTGCCATTTGCTGCTGTTATTTGTGTTTTAATTAGGTACTGTAAGTCTTATCAAGTATGATAATTCATAATATTTATAATGGTTGGTGTGAAGTGTTGCGTTCCTGGGTGTACAGACATTACATCAAAACGACATAGTTTCCCAAACATGACCCTTTGTTGTTGAATGAATGGGTTGCCTTTATTCGCAATCCAAAACTAAAGGAATTAAGCGCTGAACAGATTTATAAATCCTACAAAGTTTGCAACAGATATTTTGGACCACAATATATTGTTATTGGGACAAAAAGGGGCCTCACTCGCAAAGCTGTTCCTACAATCCTTTCAGGATTGATCAAAAAGTGATGGGAAATACGTAATATTATCACTCTTATGCATTACTTAGCGCGTGGTGAAATGTAAATTGCATTTAGGAATTCCTAAATTCGTTTTAGGTATTACCTGACTCGGAAATGGTTAGTGAAATCGGGCATTAGTCATTCAAAAAACAAACTTCCATTAAAAAAGCACTATGAAATAGTTCTAAACCCATCCACTGCGATCGCTAAAATTCTTCTTCCCTTAGTTTGTTTTTCGGCGCTTCAGGTGGATGGGTTTGACACCTCAATTTTTCATTCTAGGTAATCCTATTGGACTTTCACTTCTATAGGTTAGACTGTTTTGTGGTTTTGTTGAACTGTCAATTGTGGTATAAATATGTTGTCATATCATAATTCGAAATTCAGTTTGTCGTTTTTGTATTATTGGTTTATATTATTATTCAGTTTATTATTATTAATTATGTATATTTACTAAGTATTTGTGTTGGTTCAGTGAGTAGTAATTATTTTGCAATGAAAGGAAGATATTATTATTCGGATGATTTAAGAATTATGGAAGGATTGGAAGAGGCGGAGAATATTCGTCCGATTAGAAAAATTAAAATTCATAAAATTCCTGGCCCCAGGCTAGAGCACTCCACCTCAGGGAGTGGAATTCGGCCCCACGTTGGGTGCCAATTTGTAACCTGAAACTGCCCCAGGCTAAAGCACTTCACCTCAGGGAGTGGAATTCGGCACCAATTAAACTATTTTATAGACCATCACTGGGATGGGTGTACAATTAATATTTAATTGGGCGCCACCAGCTTTTTAAAATCAAAACCAGAAGCAAAAGGTGGAAAGCTGGAAACACCTTGAGAAATTGAAGTTTTTTTTGGGCTTAGATGGGAAACTCATGTTCGAATGGGTCCCAACCAGTACCCAGACAGTGTTGGACTCATTCCCAAGGGAATGTCTACCAACCAAACCCACCTCAAGCTCGCCGCTACTCCCGCCTCGGAATCACTACCCTAGCATATTTCAATGCGGGCGGCGGTCCCTCACACACTCTCCGTCATCTACTCCCTTCTATTACTCCTAACTCTCACATGCCTGCTCTTTCACAATCATGCTCTCCACTAGATTCATCTGTTACACCCCCCATCTATCCTCTACATTTTTCCTTTCCGCTGTCTGCTTTCTCCTACTTGCTCAGACTCGTCCCCTCTGAGGGGTACCTCCCATTCTCTCCATCTTCGTCTACATCTACTCCCTTCCGTCCCTTACTACAATCTGCCTGCCCTGGCTTGTGTCCCCTTTCCCCGCATACCCTACAAAGGAAGGCTTGCCGACAGTCTCTGGCCATGTGCCCCACGCTCTTACATAGCCAGCATTTCCTGATCTTCTCCACTCTCCTTGTCTCACATCCCGTTACCTGGTGGCCCTTCACTCCACATCCAAAACATCTGCCCTTCTCTCTCGTCCCTCTATAATATTCATCCCATTTAAGTCCATCTCAATCTCCCGTTTTGCTAGTGAAGCTTCCGATTTCTCATATTCCATCCTCACCACCGCCATTCTCATGCCGTTCCTCTCTCCCACCACTTTCATCACCCTTGTCCCTCCCCAATCAATTCCTCTATTTTCTTCCTCACCACTCCATCTTTACTCCACGGATCTATTTCCACCATCTCAATGGTTTTTGTTGTCCTCGCTTCCACCGCTCTAGCTCCTGTTCCACATCCCTCAGAATTCCTCTGACCTCAAACCCTTTCTTTGCCTCTATTACCACCTCCCTGTTCCTTGAGACTCTAAGTCTATCCACCCACTTTCCTTCTATCTCTCTCAAACCCTTTTTAATCCTTTCTTCTCCCTCCGGATTGACTTCTTCAATATCCTTCAGGATTACCGCCTCATTCCTGACCTCCTTTTCCTTTTCCCTATCTG
Organism: Galerucella calmariensis; assembly: GCA_910591675.1. Taxonomy (NCBI): domain Eukaryota; kingdom Metazoa; phylum Arthropoda; class Insecta; order Coleoptera; family Chrysomelidae; genus Galerucella; species Galerucella calmariensis. The sequence continues at coordinate 5,255 of CAJUYG010007430.1, read as the reverse complement.
TATAAATTGTCACCTTCGTCCCATCCGCTCTCAACCACGCGATCATCTTCCTTAGCACCTCCATCTCCACATGCTCAAGCCTGTGTAGCCTAACGCTGACCTTGCTTCCCACTTCCTCAAACAGTCGACTCATCATATCAAACACCTTTTTCCCATCCCTACAATCACCCTCCATCCGACAGATCAACTCCTCCGCGTTCACCCTTGTACCCTTACTTTCCGAAGTGCGTACCTTCTTAACCCACTCCATTTCCTCTCCTTTTTCGACTAGCATCGGGTACCTATCCCTAAACATCTTCTGTATTCCCTTCTCCATTCCACTGTCCTCCTTAGTCACCCATACCACTTTTATCTTTCCATCCCCTAACATTGGATTTCCCACCTTCACCTCTATTCCCTCCCTCTTTTCATCCTTCCAGTCCTTATCTCTAATCTCCTTCCATCCATCCCAGTCTCTTTTCCCCTCCTCCCATCGTGTTTGCATTCTCTCCTTCCTACCTTTACCTCTCCTCAACCTCTCTAATTCCCTGAACCGCTCCTCAGCCACTGACTTCTGCTCTTCCAGCCTTTTCACCCTCTTCTCCAGTCGCCTTACCATCTCCTTCAATATCTCTACACTCTCCCTCTCTCCCTCTATTCCACTCTTCACCTCCTCCCTTCCTTTCTCCTTCTGTCTCCCCTTCTGCTCCTCATTCTCCATAGGCGATACCTCCCTCCTCTTCACCCCAGTATCGCTCCACTCACTTGTCTCTCCCACCTTATCAGGTGTTCGTTTCACCATCCTAGATTTCCCAAAAATTCCATTTCCTCCTCTCTCTTCCTCCACTGCTTCCTGTTCCGCTTTTCTTGCATACTCCTTACTACATCCCACGAGTAGCTAGGGAATTGAATGTCCACCACCACAGAGCCCCGCTTGTGGTAGTAAGGCTGGGTACTCCGGGAGGTTACCAGTTATCCCGGAAGCACCGTTACTGACTGACTTTCGCGCAGCCATACATCCATTGTCACGGTTGCTAGCAACGTAGATTACGGATTGTTTTATCGAGGTTTACTCCTCTAGGCTTTTTGTCACGGTTGCCTCCAGACGCAGTGGCCTCCGCTGCCTACAATCACACAACATAGCTGCCTCCCCTATGCTGCTGGTTTTTTATCGAGGTTTACTACTCTATTCCCTTTGATCCGCGAGCAACTATTCGGGTTCCCAAACTGGAGCCTTATTTATCGGTTATCCCGAGGGAAGTTAAGTTACAATGAAAATAAATGAAAAAAATCTACTTATTCCCGAAAACGTTTATCCAATTGAATGATTATTGAATAATCAATACAAAGAATGAAATAATAATTATTTATTGAATTATTTGAAACTCAACATAAATTGAATATTTCAAAAATTAAACGGAGATAATACTAATTGTAATTAGCACGCCAAATCCAAATCTTTCACACTCTATAGATAAGACGAAGGAACTTAGAGGGCTGACGATGTTTGCAGCTCTTAGCGTGATGACGGCAGTGGCGGTGATGTCTTAGACAGGCTGTGTACCTCGTGCACGGGAGAGGAACGAAGTGGACTAGAGAATGGGACTTAACTTGCCTTAAACTTGCCTTAAACTTGCCTCAAACTTGCCGGCTGCGGAAAAAAGGGAAAGCAGGGATAAGGGACTAGAAAAGAAACATTAGGAAGGAACGAATAAATAGAACAGATCAGGTGAAAATGAGCTTATGCCATAGCGCATACAAAACCCGAACTCCACGTTTTAAAATACAACTTTACAGTGATCTGTTTCATTCTATTCGTTTTGTTCCTCAAAAATACAAAAAATGCAAATTAGCGAATAAGCAATGAATATAGATAAGCTGTAAGCACTAGAAAATAACCTAGGAAAAATACAATATTCAACTTACCAACCAGACAATAGAAAATTGTTCACCAAAACTTAAAAATAAAATATAAATAACTGTTGCCTGTAATGTGGCAATTGGAGGAAAGGAAGAGTCCACTCGAAAGTTGAAATTTCGAACATTGACAGACAAAAATGTAGGGGAAATTTAATAATAATCAATGTTTTATTTCGTAGTGGCTAATGCGACAAGCAAACGGCATGTTTAGGAATTTAGTAGAAATTTGGGCGGAAGTGACTAGCCAAGAAATTCACTAAATGAAATAGTTTTTCAGAAAAAAAACGTAACAGCTGAACAGCATGTTACAAAATAATGTGCTACATCATACTTTTTTTTCCTCGTCAATTTCCTGAGTTTATTGGGTAGATATACATTTTCCAACGTTGAGCACCGCAAGAAGCATTTTGATAACGATACCCACATTATACACGATTATTAACGTTCTATTTCTTGTCGAAATTAGTCACCATGGGATGAACGTTTTAAAAACGTTTTGGCGACAACTTGAGTTATGTTAAGCGTTTTTCCGACAGAAACCAAACTGTTCAGGATTCAACTACCAGAGCGCAATTTTTCAGTTAAATTTAAAACGTCCTTGCCCAGTCATTTCTGCAACCAACCTTTTTTTTTAATATTTCAGATGCCGCAGTCTGAAGTCTGAAGTGGTCTGGAGCTGCGATTAATCCCTTAAGCAGTTGGCCAGACACAACAGAGTACATTTCTGTAGATGCCAAGGTATGGAGCAATAGTCGAAAATAAGGCTACAATTGGCTTTGCCAAGTGAGGAGCTTGAACTCTTTCCATCGGATCCGAACCATTTCATTATATCCTAAAAATCCGCACCAGTCAAAAGATGGGAGGAGAAATTTGGTGAGCCTACTGGCAGAATACTTGGCCAAAGACTGGTAAAAAGGTCGATACGACTTAATGCTCACTGGGCTGAATTTATCTGGTCACTGGACACTGCTCACTAAGATAACATATCTGCTAGATGGGAAAAGTGGTAAGTGGAAGATACAGACACTGATGCGATATTGCAGGTGAGACGGCGGAGCACATTGTCTGCAAAAACAGAGTGATCGTCAGCCAACACCTTGAATGCCCTTAACAGGTCCATTTCAAAGCGTGATAAGATTACAGACCGTAACGGACAATTGATTTTTCCAGAAGCCTAAATCTCCCAGACTTCCAAACCAGATTTTGTCGACAATCGCCGCGGATACAAAATAATTGTTCTAAAATCTTTTGTATCATGTAGACAACATTTCCATGCCGACAATACTCAAATGTGTCTGTCTTTTTATCCAGAAGAGTTCAACCAACCTTGCTATGGCAGCAGCTAACTTTACTATGATTCTAGTGATTTTAATGAAGCTTCTGTAGACCAGTGCCTTGCTCTCAATCCTATTGGGACGATGGCAATTTTATTCGAGGAAAAATGATCCTCTGAATTATTGAGTTCAACTATTCCAACTAACAAGCAGCATATCAACATAGCGGAACAAGTCGGGGATCTGGCCATCACTCTGGACCAAGATCTTAGTTTCACAAAGCAGATTTTTGTTAATGTACAAATGGTATATACAAATTGACGCTCACTTCATCAAATCAACTATATGTTCAAGTTAATTAAAAACAGTGCTATCTAAAGCTTTATTTTGATTCAATTACTATGTTTGATGATTTATACATTTCACATATTATATAGTAAATTTGATGGATGTTGGATACTGAAATTGCAAAACAGTTGTGTGAAGTTCATTTATAGAGCGAGGAAGTTTTATCACATAAGTGAGTTTTATGGTGAATTAGGGTGGTTAAAAATAAAGCAACAAAGATTTTTACATTCCTGGTGCTTATTTCATAAGCTTATATCTGATAAAGCTCATATTCACCTTACCGGGAAAGTAAAATTCAAGACTGATGTACACAATTTAAATATCATTCTTATGGGTACACTTACTCCTCCGCTACATCATAATGTATTTTTTAAGCGTTCGTTCAGTTAAAGTAGGTATTATCAATATTTATAATAACAGTTACAGCTAGATCATCCAAATTATTGCAATAATTTAATATAAAACTAAGTGAATTTTCAACTACTGAACTTAAGTTTTTGGAATTTTTTTCCATGTTCGAATAGGTTATTAATTTACCACTTATCGCTACCTCTATTGATTAGTTCAAATAGTTCGCTTGTTTTATTGTACCTATATGAGATGCGAGCATCGAGCTATTATTGAAGGGTTAGGTGGCAGAACAGACGCCTGCTTTCACAAGGTAATTTCGTTGATATATTATGATAATTATCAATATCGATACCAAGTAGACCATGGTAACCATATATTTCGGGCCGACGACTATTATAGCAAACTTTGAAGACCGAGTTTACATTTGGAAATTTTCAGTGCGATGTTAAGGCAGACACTCGCTGAAGAGTTATGAAAATTAATTAATACATAATAAACAATATTATCCCTGCTTTTTAGTTAGCTGTGTCTGTTGAAATGACATTCGTTCAATTTGAAGTTTGTTTGTTCATTCATTTAATGTGATCGGTAGTAGATCTACCTACCCTAATAACACAGAAACATCCCAAAAATATTTCAGAAACATCCTTCTGGGACAATAGAAACATACTAACATCCCCATTTTCCTTAAAATTAAATAACTTCTGATCCTTATCTGACACAAAGAAAAAATTTTACAACTGGACAATCAATATTATTTTGAAGTTTAGGACTACAATTTATTTTCTGTTAATAGCTACCAAGAATAATCCGTTTGTCCATTTACATTGGTACGTTACTGTGCTTATCTCGATTTCACCCTTGTTTCTCTCGAACCAAATTTCCCATATGTCATCCTGTCCATAGTTGTCTTCCCATTGTAAATAGTGCGAATACAATCAAGTCTATTATGCATACATTGTTTCCGAGGTACATATTTTGCTTGCATGATTTGTTCCAATTCATTGTGAATATACTCGCTTACTTTTTACAACAGAATTTTGCATTATGCATTGAAATTGCTTCATAACCGATGTTTGCTTACTCCCCAAGCTTATAATTTCCTCTAACTGGCTAGTTTCAATCGATCAGATTCTGAATAAAGGCAAAAACTCGATGAAAATACCTGAATTGATGATTTAATCGAAATTTTGTGTAAGTGAATTGCATAATTCTTCCATTCAAATTGTAAAGGCATTTGGATGAAATGAAGTTTCTAAAATTCTTTAATTTGAAAAGGTAGAAAAAAGTTAATTGAAGTCTCACTGCATGAGTAAAAATATACAAAATTTGTGTTCTGGTTTGATTTAAATAATATCGAGAACTGTGATTGATTGAATAGAT
>CAJUYG010007429.1:0-10916 GCA_910591675.1 Galerucella calmariensis | reverse complement strand
AAAAATTGACCTGTTTCGGGAATTTTTAATATTATTGTTTATTTAGCCAATAATGAATTTATGCGTTACTTTATGGACGCACTGTATATTATATACTATTAGCTTGAAATTTTCATTTCCACTTCAATTTCTCCGGCTAATTAAAATGTTTGTCATTATTTAACTTTTAATTTCAAAATTTCAAAAGCCATTACATTTAAAAATGAAATTGTCAGAACAACTACTTTTATCCAGGAAATACACGGAGAATGCAGATGATATTGGAAGTCAGCGAACCGAATTCACAACGCCTGCACTCGCAATTAGACTCCTCATAATTAAAAATTAAAAATTTTTGTCTAGCAACAGTACTTGACTCGTACATTCTTTCTATCTTAATTAAAGCTAACTAAAGATAAGAACTTTCTCGGAAATGAAGACTCGTCTTAAAGCTTTCATAAAAATGATGCAGTATTCAAAATTTATAATGAATAGGAGAAAAAATATTCCAATGGATATTCAAATAATTAAAAATCATCTCTAGTTGTCCAAATTATATAATTTATATTCTATAAGGCGCCCGTCAACAGTCTTTTTCCAATTGGGAACCGAACTATATCTGAATACTTTTAAATAATTCCTAACAAAACAGGGAACCCCAGGAACCATCTGGCTAAACGTACACTGTAGATACTAGACATGATGAAAAAGCTGAGCTGAGATAAAACGGTTTTTTTGAAAAGTGAAAAGTCGCTAGGACTTAAGTCGGGTTTTGCTTCAAAAAACCCAATTGTTTTTGGAGCTGTGCCAATCAGCAGTAACAGTTCAATGATCCTATATAGGAACTGTTGCTAAGGGTGGGTATTATAAAACTATTTTGACATATAACTAGAAGTTAACTTGTAGAATAATGTCACATGTTATAGTTAACTTCAAAATGGCGGAGATTAAAGTTAACTTTATAGAAAAACCAGGTTTTCGTGATTTGATAGTTACTCTGTTCTGTCGGTTCTGTCAACAATTTGGCATGTATAACCCTAATTAATTATATTATGAATATTTTGATTGCTTTTACTTTGTTTTCTTTGAATTTTGCAATGTTAATAAACGATATACAAGATATTTTTGAGGAACTTTTAACCAACGATGAAGATTATGAATATTGTTGAAGGCCCTCGGCGACAAAGGATATTTAGGAATCGGCTAGAACATTTTACTTTGTGGATTCAATTTCCTCATTGGAAAAGTTCATTTCTCGTCTATCCATTCAGACAGGAACAAATGAAATGAAAATTCGACACTGAGAACGAAATAACAAATACACCAAACAGACATATCAAAACTAGACCATAAAACGTCAAAATTTTAAGACTCTAGGCCATAGAGAATATTTCTCTACGCTCCAAGCTGTTCTTCTTTTTATTTTATTTTTAACGAAACTAATAAAACTGACATTTTAAGACCTTAAGTTAACTTGACTGTTAAATTCAAAGTTAACTTCAAGGCATGCTTATAATACCCGCCTTGAATGACTCGATTTTGAGACAAATTTCTCGGACTCCATTTTTGTTAGGGTGGGAATTAAGTGAATTGTGTTTAGAATTAACTTGATGATACAAAATTAGACACTGACAAGCAGAAAGCAGATTAGCACTTGAATCTTTTTCTTGGAGTTGGATCTTCTTGTCGGTACGGACTCTTTGCCTTTGTCTATTGAGGGAGGTGGAAGTAGTAATAGATGCACTACTTTACACAGGAGCAGCTAACCGCTTTATCACACCTGCGTGCTCAACATGTATTCCTTATTTTTCTTCCCCTGCATCGCACAGGCGCTAAGTACTAAGTGCTAAGTTTTGATGGGGACTGAACAATCTTTTTCCATTACTAGCTGTGAAGTTGAACATTATTGCTTTTTTTACCAACTGAGAAGTTGAATTTCTCTATTAGTGGTTACTAATTTTTTTTATTCAATTCAGGCAGAGTAGTTCAATACCAGTTCAACAAAAACTTGTGATAATTTTGTATACCCAGGAGATTGTCTTTAACATATTTGCTGCTTGAAATAACCTATCAAGATGAAATTGTTTGAATAAAAATGACATCAGTTTAAAATTCGCGCTCAATAAAAAATGACTGATGACATAACGAGTACGTTCATATTACAGGGTGTCCCAAATAAGAGTGACTGATTTGAAACATAAATGCCCAGCTTATTAATTGCTCCAAAGAGATGGGGTTTTCACTAGTTTCACTAGTTTATCAAAGAGATTTTTTTCAGGCTTGACTGGCATCTCATCTCATCAACACAGGGTGCTTTACTAATGTTGATCAAATTCAAAGGGAGAAATATGTATTATTTCAAATAAAACATCCTATAATTTTTGATCTCATTCGAAAGAGCAATCATTCTCCTTTCCAAAAATGTATAGTTTCCTATATTTTGTTTCATTAACAACAAAGATATTCGAAGTTTCATGTAGTAGTACATTTTTAATCAGTAGTTTCATATGAACGTAATTTGATGCCTAAAATCAACTCATGCTGTGTCCGTTTGACGCATAACAACAAAATCAGCAATTTTGACACTAGTAATTTTGTTAAGTCATATAAGTCGGTTTCGGAATGATCTATACTCGATTTGAAATTGGTTGATAGTAATAAATCATTTTTAGCAGCCGATTCCATAGGCGCACCTACCTGACGTGCCGGTTTGAACCCTATTTATAGTAATCATTATTGTCATAACAGGTAAAAATAATTATGCCGAGAATTCCGGGAACAATTAATACACAATGTTACTTCAGGTTGTTACGAAAAAGGTAGGTAGGTAGGTAGGTACCTCTACTCATTGGTATAAAACTGTGAGTCATTTTAAGAGCGAACAAACCTAATGCGAGTATTCTAGGACACACATTTGGGTAATTTTTGAAAATGGAGAGTCTTTCAGGATTTATTCCAGTTAAGCGAGCTGCGAAATCAGCGCTAAGCATTAGTGAAAAGATTATTGTGCTTAATGTATTTAATGCACTTAGATATCAAAAAAGTGCAATAAGTATCGATTCTACAGTGGAACTTTGTTCAAAGATGACAGGTATTGGAAAAGCAACCATCTACAGGCTGATGCGGGAAGAAAAGACAGGAACCGTGACGCCACCAAAACCATATCCAGGAAGGCGAACAATACCGATCGATGAGGACGAAAAGGCCATCATAAGACGAAAGGTGCATTCATTCTATTTCAATAAGGAGATCCCTACTTTGGATAGAGTTTTAGGGGCAGTAAAAGAAGACTTTCCTGCAATCAAGAGAGATAAACTATGGAAAGTTCTAAGAGAAATGAATTTTAGATGGGAAAAACATAGTCGGAAGTCTCATTTGCTCGAAAAAGATGAAATAGTGTGTTGGAGACGTAAATATTTGAGAAAAATAAGACAATTTCGCAATGAAAACAAAACAATTTTCTATTTGGACGAAACATGGCTGAACGAAGGCTACACAGTTGGAAAAATATGGACAGACAAAAATGGTGACTTCTCACCGGCAAGCATTTTTAGACGGTCTATCAACAGGAATAAATCCGCCCTCTGGAAAAGGAAAACGATTAATTATAACTCACATCGGTAGCTCCAATGGCTTTTTAGAAGGTGGACTATTATCATTCCAATCAGTTCGTACAGGCGATTACCACGAGGATATGAATGCTGATGTTTTTGAGGAGTATTCCGAACAAATGATAGAGCTGATTCCACCTGGCTCCGTCATTGTGTTAGATAACGCTCCGTATCACTCCAGAAGATTGGAGAAGATGCCTACAACTGCTTGGCGAAAAGCAAAAATTATCGAGTGGCTTGTAGAGAAACAAATACAATTTGAGGACAATATGGTTAAAAAGGAGTTGCTATCAATTGTAAACACCCATAAACATCGGTTTCAAAAATATGTTGTTGACGAAATGGCCAAAAAACAAAATATAATAGTGCTTCGGCTCCCCCCCCTACCATTGCGAATTAAATCCGATCGAACTGGTATGGGCTCATGTGAAAGGTTATGTGGCTAGAAAAAATACCACTTATAAAATGAGTGATGTTCAAAAACTCTTTGAAGAAGCGCTTCAAGAAGTCAACGCGGGGAAGTGGCAAAGATGTATAGAGCATGTAATAAAGGAGGAGGAAAAAATGTGGCAATTGGATAGTTTACTGGAGAAAACGGTCGAACCACTTATTATCAATTTAGGGGAAGAAGACAGTCCCTCAGATATTTCATTTTCTGATGATGATTAATTTAAAGCGAAGAAATGTAATGACTTACTATAAATTTTATAGAATTTCAAATAGAAACATTTTTCCAAATTTACTTGTTTATTGGTCGCTTTATTGTTATTAGTATCATATTTATTCAAATACAAGGGTAACAAATTATGCCACACATCCGAATGTTCACTAAATTATATAATTATTGTGTTTAATATAAACTTAAACCCACCCGAAAGCACGTGCATGAGTGCAAAACATCACAGGTAGAATCCTACCGCTTATTGTTCGAGCCTCGGGTTAAGCTTTGTATTCGACGCCCTTATCATATTTACAGGAATGGAAAGTTTAATAAATGCAAAAGGGTCTATACTTTCAATGTATATACTATTTAAAACTTGGCAATTTAGGGGGACCACTTTGTATACGTGTTTGACGGATTTTAATGATTTATTACTATCAACCAATTTCAAATCGAGTATATACAGTGAGTAAAAAAGCTCAAACTGTAAAAATTTATGCAGAAACGAAATCAATAAACAAGGAGGATATCCAGAAGGAAATTTATGAAAAATCCTCCGTCACTGAATATAATTAAAAAAATGTATGTACAATTTATCGAAACTGGTTGCATTGCACTCTTAAAAAAAAACAAGAAATAATGATGGTCTTTTAAACAAGTTGATGTCAGTTAATAAAGTGCCACATGATAACGATCATAAAATTTCTATTAGAAAAATTGCTGGAACTTTAGAGCTTAGCAAGAGTGACGTTCAAAGATGTCTAAAAATTTTAAGATTAACTCCATACAAAATTCAGACTTATCAAAAATTGTACGAGTCAGATTATGAAAAACGAGTAATGGTATGTGAGACTTTACTTGACTCATTAAGAAACGAACCCAATTCATTATGAATTATGTCTGATGAAGCAATGTTCCACATTAATGGCATGTGTAACAAACATAATTGTAGAATATGAGGTTCTCAAAAACCAATTTCTTCCAATCAATTTGTTGTTATGCGTCAAACGGCCACAGCATGAGTTGATTTTATGCATCAAAATACGTTCATATGAAACTACTAATTAAAAATGTACTACTACTTGAAACCTCGAATATCTTTGTTGTTATTGGCACAAAAGAAAGAAAACTATACATTTTTGGAAAGGAGAATGATTGCTCTTTCGAATAAGATCAAAAATTATAGGGTGATCCATTTAAAAAAATACATATTTTCCCCTTTGAATTTGACCAACATTAGTAAAACACCCTGTGTTGATGAGATGAAATGCCAGCCAAGCCTAAAAAAATCTCTTTGATAAACTAGTAAAACTAGTGAAAACCCCATCTCTTTGGAGCAATTAATAAGCTGGGCATTTATGTTTAAAATCAGTCACTCTTATTTGGGACACCCTGTATATCGAAAACTGACAGTATACTTATCAGCCAGACGACGGGGTAAACGCTTCTCGTGGTGCGTTTGTGAATTATTTTTAATTTTTGTCTTAAATTTGGCTAGTAGTGAAAAAAATTGTATATACACCATGGTGGTGAAGACATTTATAAGCCTCGCACCTTATTTCGCTCGGTCAATACCTAATAATAGTCTTCACCACCTTGGTGTAGCTTGTAGGTAGTGGCGAAACGAAAACCTTGTCTTCACAGCTTTTACGAAAACCCGACAGGAATATTTCATATACTTTGGAAAAACCCTATAAACCATGATATGTATTTCGTATAAAGGACCATTATTGGGAAACCTTGAAAATATTGATGAGTAACACAAAAATGTTCTCTCAAAAATGAAAAATCCCAGACCCTCAATTATAGATTCCTGTTCCATTACATATTCTTGTTTTAGTTACCAACTTGTCATTAGGAATTCAAGTGAATTTCGTATTGCCGACCGGCCAATACCACATGGAGACCCAAAATACAGAGAAAACCGCAGATGTGTAGGAAGGGCGAAATGCAAAATTCAATTTATTCAGGAATGGTGCGGTCGCTAACAACATGTGTTGAGGGCTTGGTTTGCACCAAAACAATGAAAAAAATTCAAAGAGAATGTAAAACTTTCTTGAATCCTTGAATAGAAAGCACATAACTAAGTTAGTTCGATTCCAATCCGTTCCTAAAGTTGCTATATTTGCGTGGAATTTAAATTACTCAGTGTTACACAGAGACCAGTTACTTAATGCTTACAGGTTTGAAGTAATCGAATTCCATTTGAATTGAGTCCAGTTCAATGTTTTTATATTTACTGAATAATTTTAAATTATTCTGTCAGACTTTTCGTTATGACGGATAAAAAATGATAAAGCGAGAAAAATGCTACCTGCTTTTTTGTTATTATTTTGTTTGTTTTTATAGTACTGAATTTTTTATATAATTAACTATAAAGTGTCTATACCTCATTTAAAAACCAGGAGGAGTGATTTGAATTTAAGTTGGCAATTCTGTAGACCTCTGATTGGTCAGATTCAGCCCAGTTTCACACAACACTTTTTGATATTGATATCAGCTGATAGTTTCCATTTTTGATAGTTCTGACAGATAAATAAATAAATATTGGATGAAAAACCAAAAGTATTCTCAAGCAGTTGGTACATTATTACTTTACATTTTTTTTTAAGTAGTAAAGTCGGTTTAGCGAGTATCAAGGAAATACTGAAGTAGAGATTCATTATATAGTGCAGAAAATATTGGTGGAATACCAGGACTTTTGAAAAATTGTGATGAGTGAATAAAAAATGTCGTTAGAAGAACAAAAATGTTATCTGTGCTGGACAAAATTCTGCAAGCTTCAAAGAAACGTTCAGACTTTCTTGAAACAAATTAAATTTATCTGTGTCACCTTTTGACGAGTCAAATGTAGGTACTATTTATTAGTTATATACATATTTGGGAAGAAATCGTCAAAGTTCATCGGGAGAACATGCCATGAAGATATAAAACAATATAGAAATGAATGGTAGAAAATACATTATTGGTTTTTGAAGTTAAAAAGAAGGAAGAAGGTATCTCAGAAGTATTTGAAAAGTGGTTTATTACACTTAATCCGGCAACATAAAGATAACTGTTGGAAATGTTTAAATTAATACTGCATATTGCTCTACAATGCCATTAATTTTGTAGTATTGTTATTGCCAGAACATATTATCAATTGTCATATTCTTTTCAATTTAATTGTAATAAATATAATTAAAGTAACTTGACTATCTGTAACTCTCCACCATCAACAATGACCATAATTTGTTTGTTGTCGATGTGAATCTGAATCTTCTTATGTTTGAATAAGAAACGAAACAGGAAAAAGTCTTACATTTTGTTTAGTGCGTAGGTACATCTGAAAAATATACTGCAGATCAGAGCAGATATCGACTTGTGACTAATATCTTTGCTATCAAGGAATATTTAATATATTTGGAACACGACTGTTGACTACGTTTTCGGAACACACCCTTTAGTAACTAATCTGGTAACTTTTAGTGGTGTGAGTAAGGCTTTTCAAATTACTCCTCCTGGTTTTTAAATGAACTATAGAAAGGATACATACTAAGGTGGATTGAAAAATATAGTAAATTCATAAAAGTTTTTTATTGCTATCGGCCCAATTGGCAAACGTTGCTGAGCCCATTTATGCGTGTTTTTAAAAAAAAAATTATTTTCTTTTATTTCTTGAGGTACCCCCACCCACATTTAAAAAAGATAATTCTCTTTACCCTATTAGAAAAAGCTTTAGGCTTGTCTAAAAAGCACCTAGATAAAAACTTGAGCATGTATGAGCATTTTTCCAGGTGCCCCAAATAAAAATCGAGTTTTCAAATTTTCCTATTCTACTAAGTTTGTTACATTATCATGAAAATAAACAAAAAATCATTATCTAGCTGAAACTAAAACTGAAACTGAAACTAAATACGAATATGTTAAAATCAAATGATAGAATAAAACATAAAATAATCATTTAAATCTAAACTCTTGTATTAAAATTTTTCATTGTGGTTCTTGACTCAAGCCTGGATCTTATGAATCCGTCTCCTCTTTCTTGTCCACAAACAAGCGAAGCAGCCTCGGTTACCAATTTCACACACCTTTCGGTTCCTTGTGTGTGGCATGGAAAGCTAAATAAGTATGGAAATTTCGTTAAGAGGTTCTCATCTGATACAAAACTTTCTAAGTCTTCATCCAAGATGTCTTTTAAAACTGGAGGATCTAATCGCTCGTTTATTTCAGCCCAATTAATTAAATCTATGTAATCGTTGGCTTCCATATTTATTTTGGGCACACGAAAATTTCTGACAGAAGAATTTTGATTCATCTGTCTAGCAGAACTTAATCTACAGACAGCTAATCTACGAATAATAACTCTATCGTCATACAACATAGCTAGGAGCAAATTCTCCATGTTTGCAAAAAATCCATTTCTTCGAATAACAACGTCAACTGTTTTCCTAAGCCAATCCGGCATATATCTTGAGTATACGATCATCCTCCATAGGTGTTTAGGACCTTCGATGCACAATGGCTTTACTTTGATAATAAACCATATTGGGCCATATACTTTCATAATATAAGTAACCAAATGTACCAAGTTTTGGGAAGGCTTTTCAGTTGCCACATGAAGACGAAGGATTCGGTTTGCACTCGTCAGCCATCTAGAATGCACCACCGGTCCAGGTTAAATAGCAGCTAAATCTTGACAGCTGCATTCTCCTGAGGACACAGCTTTCATAATATCCAACAAATAACGCTGATCTGTACTCAAAATATTCCTATCTACATCTGGAAATGGATTTGCCTCGATCTTCTCGAACTTAGTGATAGGTGCGTGTGACAAGTTTGTAGTGATTTACCAACAGCACCAGAAAATGCTTTAGGTCCCTGAGTTACACCGTCAAGCTGAACCAAAAGATGACGTAAAGGCAGTTCGTTAAGATGTAACATACAAATAAAACATTGAAGGGGACGACTCAGCTGGACTTCTAGAAGAGTTATTACACCTGCTTTTGTACCAGTATTGACGACCGTTCGCAATGAGTGAATCAGTTGATATTCCTTCATCGTTGAAAAACGTTAATATTTCATTTCCAATGCTAGTCGCAGATCCAGACGGAACAGCCAAATGCCCAAGGTAAATAGAATTTGGTTCCTGTATTAAGGAAATATGTTCTTCTTTGACAGTACTACCGTAATACTTATCGCCTTTTTTAGTTTGTATTCTAGTATTATCCTTTCGTCCGTCGAAATAGAGACCTTGCACTGTTGCAGCTACATTTGCTTGTAGTTTTTCCCTGTGTTTCTGACGTTCTCTACGAACTTATTTATTCAATCAATCAATTACATTGTCGTCTAAAGTATCTAAATCACTCAACTTTAAACTAACTTTACTCATTAGATGGATAGATTAATTTAATAATTTTCTACCCCTATCTTTTGACAACCTGAAAAAAAAGTCACTTGGAATGTAAGTACCTATAGGGCACCCGAGGGAGCACCTGAAGGGAGAAAACAAATGTTGTAAAAAAACCTTACGTCACCACGCCACGGCCCGTAATGGGTGGGGCACCTGAAAATATGCTTGAATAATTTTTTTTCAACTAAAATCCTTGTCTGTCTGTTTAAAATATCATGCCACTAAGGCCGTGAAAAAAAATTGAAAAAAAAATAATAAAAAATTTTGAGTGGGGGCACCTAAAAAAATTTTTGAAATGTTTTTTGTTTTGTTTTTTCTTCTTCTATGAGGGTTTAGCAACTTTTGCAACCTAGGTCAACCTAAAAAAAATATAAAATATTTTCGATCCACCCTAATACATACATACTTGAATAGATGAGGCTTTAACTCTATGTATAACCATACAAAATGATGAAATAAAACAATTTAATTTGTTAAAATCTACATTATATTAATAAACTTAATTTGTGACGCGTTTCGCTAAACAGTAGCGTTCTCAAACGAGCTATACAAGTTATACCTCCACTCGTTTGAGAAAGCTACTGTGTTAGCGAAGCGCGTCACAACTTTAATTAATCAATTCTTAATCAATGGTTTAAAATTCCATGGCTTACCTTCAGCGATCTAATGATAATTCAATTATTTTAATAATTCATTTAGAAAAGTAATTAGGAGAATTTCTTTCAATTACAATTGGCATAAATCTATGATTTGATCCACACATTTCTGTACATTGTCCATAAAATAAACCTGGTCGATTTAATGAAAATCTTACTTAGTATAATGTAGATTTCAACAAATTAAATTGTTTCATTTCATCATTTGAACATACATACCCCTAGAAAGGGGTTGAAGGCAGATAAATTTGGTTTGAAATTGCGCAAAAACCATTGAAATCACAGAAAAGAGGTTGAAACAAAAATGGTAAAGTTTAAATTTTGCACCAAATTATCATTTTCTCTCCATATGACATCAGGGTGGCAAAAAGTTGAGATGGTTTTTATACATTATAACTCGTATAAATATTAAGAAGATTGCAATTTTTTTGGTGTTTACCCACACCACACCGTGCACTTCCAGTTCAGAAAAAAAACATTATTTTTTCAATTTGCTTATAACAAAATTATAACAATTTATTATTATTTTATTTTACCTGTTTAATATTCTTCAGTAGTGACGCCCATGCTCCTAAAGCCGTATGAGATAATGCGATAGGGATAGAGTAATCTGATAT
>CAJUYG010007428.1:0-10917 GCA_910591675.1 Galerucella calmariensis | reverse complement strand
AACACATTAACGTCACTACATTAAATTTAAAATTCTTTTAAAAAATTTGATTATCCCCTGTTTGGGGTTAAAATGTATTCACATTATGAACATTTTTAATTTTATAAATTTTTCCCAGCCACTAAACAAACACGTGTTAGTAGACCGGAAGTTGAAGTGACACTACTTCAATTTAAAATTAAATGACAAATGACAATTAAATGGACACAGAAATCAAGCTGTACAACATGATCATAAAAATGAAATTGTTGTAAAAAATTTTTACTTTGATCTGGCAATGTCACAAAACCAAATATGTGAATTTTCTAAATAAACTAAATGAATTTGATATATTGAGGTCTAATGAGAACCAATCAAATCATAAGATGCAGAAAAAGATTAAGGGTCTAATGAGAACCCATTTCTAAATCTAATTCTAAAAGGAAAATTCACAAATAGGTCAAGAGAGATTCCAAAATCAAAATACTTTTCCAAAATTCAATTCAATTTAAAATAAAATTAAATAAAATGACAGTTAAAAGGACACAGAACTCAAACTATACAAAATGAGTGTAAAAGTGAATTATTGCAAAAAAAAAAAAACTTTCTTTGATCTGGCAATGTCACAAAACCAAATATGTGGATTTTCTAAATAAACTAAGAAATTTGATATATTGAGGTCTAATGAGAACCAATCAAATCATAAAATGCCGAAAAAGATTAAGGGTCTAATGAGAACCCATTTCTAAATCTAATTCAAAAAGGAAAATTCACAAATAGGTTAAGGGAGATTCCAAAAATCAAATAAATTAATTTGAAATTATAAAATATTTGTGTGAATAAATTAAAGTAATTATCTGAACATAATTTATAACAAATTGATGAATAAAAATTGTGATCAGGTAGTCTCCCAAAACCAGAAATCAGCCATCCAAATCAAGGAACAGATTTGATTTTAAAGTCTAATGAGAACGTATTATTCAAATCTGATGCCAAACTAAAAAGATTATGGGTCTAATGAGAACCCTTTCCTAAATCTAATTAAAGTAGACAACCAATCAGTGGTCAAAGGAAAACCTAAACACAATAATCACTCGAAGAATGAAGTATGTAAATTAAATTATAGCAAATTATTAATAACAAAATTACATTTGAATGCAAATTGAACTATTAGTTGGATATGTATCTAATTATTTCCCAAAAAACAAATGTAAGTTATTTTCATTGAGAAAATTTTGATTAATAATCTAATGAGAACTAATTAATCAAAACATCTTAGCTAGAAAAAGATTAAAGGTCTAATGAGAACCCATTCACAAATCTAATTCAAACAAACAACCTGACAAGAGTTCAGGAATAACCAAAGAATAAATTTTGTAATTTAAAATATGGAAAAAAATTTTTAATTGATGATCATTAACCGAACTATATGGTATCAATCTGATAATGTTGTTGATAAATATGAAAATCATCATAGAGAGAACTTTTATGGATATACTATTTAATCTATTAAACGTCTATGTAAAGGAATATAAGATCTATTTAATTGTACTTGTTTATTCAGACAAAGATCATTTTTCTGCAATTCTTTACTAATTTGTAAATCTTCAAGAAAATCCAACCTGTTAAAATTTTTAGAATTAACTTGTTTTAAAATTATTGAATTACGATTGGGACTGAAACTATGTTTATTAAATTTTAAATGATGACCAAAAGCCGAATTATCACATCTACTCAAATGTTCACCTATTCGAACTTTTAAAGGCCTACAAGTTCTACCTATGTATGAAGCTTCACAATCATTACATTCAAGTTTGTAAATACCACTTTTTGATAATTTATTAATTTTATCTTTTGAATTAACCAAATGTTTACTCAAATTATTACTGTTTTTGAAGGAAATCCTAGTATCTACCAATTTATTATTAAACAATTTTGAAACTTTTTGAGAGATGTTTTCATTCAGAAAAGGTAAAGCTAAATATCTTGGAAAAAAATTTTACAACGATTGTTGCTTACTTGCAGGTATGGCACTGATGATGGCTTAACCGCCGAAAGCGCTTTGCAATTTTATAATAAAAAAATCTTACACAGAATACAAAAATGTTTTCTTGAAAAAAAATATTGGCTTCTACTTCCTCTTATTTAAGTATTTTCTTAGTATAAATTGAATAAAAGGTCAATTACTACTTCATGTAAAAGGGATTACTTATGGCCATAAGCAAACTCTTCTGGTTTGAAGTAGTTACTTTAAATATAAGGATTTTTCCAGTACTAGCTTATTTTTATTTGAATAAAAATAAGATCTGTCTTAAATTAGTAAGTTATAACTTGACCATTTTTAAGGTACCTTTTTTCCTACGGTAGTTGCTAGAATATTGTTAAACATGGTGGACTTCATAAATGTTCGTAACAGGAAGAACTATAGGAAGAGAAGAAGCATCAGCCCAAGCAAATCTAAGTTCTTGTTGCGTTTTGAAAGTGAAATTCTAGACTATATTTCGGATAATTTTTTACCAGAGAAAGATGAATCCAGAAGAGGTGCACTTGCATCTCGGCAAAAGATGGAGATATTCCTACGATATGTTAGTGATACCGGATTTCAAACAGGTATTGGTGAAGATTTTGGCGTTCATCACACTACAGTATGCAAAACCATAAGTGAAGTACCTGATTGTATATTAGAAAAGGCCCACCATTGGATAAAATTTCCTTATAATCTACACAGCTTGTTCAATTGAAACCCATCTTTGGTCCAGGAAAAATTTATTGACAAGTACAGTTACAAATAACTACCACTACAATTGAGGCACATATCCCACTGTTTCACCAACCGATGTATACCCTGCTTATAGAATTCTTGAGGCTGCTGCTGGAAGAATTCTTTCACAGCGTTTTGTACTTCTGCGTTTGTACTGAAAACGGTTACCTTTTAACGCCTTTTTTAGTGGCACAAAGATGTGAAAATCGCAATGCGATAAATCGGGACTATAGAGTGGATGCTCTAATATCCTTCATTTCTTTCGTTGCAGATTTTCTTTCACTACGTTGGCAACATGAGGCCGAGCATTATCGTGAAGCAGAATAACGCCACGTGAAAGCTTCCCTGGACGTTTTCTTCTTATTGCTTGATGGAGCTTGTTCAAAGTTTCATTATACAGGTTGGCGTTGATATGCACTCTAGGTTCTGTAAACTCTATCAGCAAGGGTCCTTCATGGTCGAAAAAAAATGTCAACATCACCTTGTCTGCAGAAGGTTGAACTTTAAACTTCTTTGGTGGCGGAGAATTTGCGTGTTTCCATTGCATCGATGACAGCATATAAACGAAATAAACAGATCAGTGTGACGTTTGCATACACTACTAATGTTGGGAAACGTCAGTTGAATGATTGCAATTGTTTCCAAGGCTAACCTGACCAAAGATGGGTTTCAGCTGAACAAGCCTCGTAGATGCCATGGAAGAAGCAAGAATTAAATGGTCGAATCGATTCCAAATTCCTACAGTCATTGGTGCTGTAGATTGCAGTCATGTTCAAATTAAAAAACCACCAAAATTTGGCGACGATTTTATTAACAGAAAAGGATTTGCTAGCATAAATGTGCAAGTAACTTGTGATGTTAAATGTGGCAAGATTTCGAGGTAATTTCTGCCTTCTCGGAGATAGTGGATATGGAATTGCTCCTTGGCTATTAACACCTTTTAAAAATCCTCATTATCCAATATCACTCACTCCAAGGAAAGGGTTGTAATTGAGAGAGTTTTTGGACAAGTAAAGCAAAGGTTTTCCATTCTAGGACACAAGGTTGAAACAACTTTGTCAAAAGTTCCAAAAACTATTGTTTGCTGTGCTGTTTTACATAACATTAGCAAGCATTTACGAGATGATTTTGAGTTTGCATTAGATGAAATGGAAAGTCCTGGAGACTCCGATTACGTGTGTGATGAAGCTGAAAATAGTGCTACTATCCGTCAGAGAGGCACTGAAAACGTCAAACAATACTGGAGACAATGTTCGGTGATAATATTTAAATACTAACTCAAGTTAAAGCAGGATGTTAAATGTAGACTGTTATACTGAGTGTGTTTAAATAAAGCAGTTTTCTGATTTTATTCCATTAACTAACAAGAAGTACAAACGTGATGGTACCAGAAGATGGTTTTTTATACAGTATACGAGAAAGAAGCTCCATTTTTCCAAGGAAATTATTTCTCAACTAAGCACTCACATTCTTAATCCAAATTTTGTACACGTTAACTCAAGATTTTTCTCGTTTAAAAACACCTGCTCTGACCTACAAATTGAGCCAAAAGTGAAGTCTTCAGCGACTTTACAGGAGCTTTGTCGCTTCATTTACTGGACTAAATTCTAAATACAACAGTGCATTACATGGACTGAAAAGTTCCGGAGCTGACACATAGATAGCGCTGGTTTCATTGCAATTGCCAGTTTTTCAGTTGGTACTAACCTTCAAAAGACAGATGTCAAAATTTCAGGATATTCTATTAATAGAGGAGTTCAGTCTAAGGTCAGTGTGGCCAACAAAAAGTGTTTTTTCTGACAAGAATGACAGTTAATGTCTACCCCTTAAAACATAAGATTTTTGCATGTTTTTATCATTGCGAACATCTATATTGCTTTATTAAAATAATGAATACACCCCCGAAGCGTAAATCTTGGAATTTAAAATGACTTTTTAGCTGAATACACAGCACATCGGTGGCCAAAAATTCCAGGAACTCTTGCCATGTCACCATTTATTTTCTGTTATTTTGTCACTGGTTATGTCAAATGTCAGTTATATTTATTTTTGTTGATATTCAATTAATTCTGTATGTTCATTTTCGATTAGATTTTTGTAGCATTTCTAGTTAGTTGTATCTCTATTCTTTTAATTACTTTTCCCACTGACATCTGACATAACTAGTGACAGATAACAGAAATGAAATGGTGACATGCCAAGTGTTCCGGGAATTTTTGGCCACCGATGTGCTGTGTATTCAGCTAAAAAGTCATTTTAAATTCCAAGATTTACGCTTCGGGGGTGTATTCATTTTATTAATAAAGCAATATAGATGTTCGCAATGATAAAAAACATGCAAAAATCTTATGTTTTAAGGGGTAGACATTAACTGTCATTCTTGTCAGAAAAACCACTTTTTGTTGGCCACACTGACCTTAGACTGAACTCCTCTATTAGTTATTGAGCTAAGACTGACGCTACTTTTGTTTTAATTTCACACTGCTTTTTGATGGGAAAAAATAACCGTTCAAGCAAAGCAATGGCTTGAGAAATGTTGTGGAGACGCCACACCATCAGAGACAACAATAAAACGATGGTTTGCCGACCTCAAACGTGGTTGTATAGACATCGATGAAGCGGAACGTAGTGGACATCCATTTGAGGCGGTAACACCAGATACATAAAAAAAAATCGTCTTGAATGATCGAGAAGTGAAGTTGTGTGAGTTAGTTGACATATTGAAGATATAATTGACTATGAGGAAGCTCTGTTCGAGGTGAGTGCCGCAGTTGCTGACTGTTGACCAAAAGCAAAAATGTGTTGATGCTTCTGAGCAGTGTTTGATCATGTTTAAACGTAACAAATCGGAATTTTTGCGTCTATATGTAAGAATGGATGGAACATGGATCCAACAATTCACTCCGGAATCAATACGAGCGTCATTTGAGTGGACAGCAATTGATGAACCTTATCCAAAACGCCCGAAAGCACAAGAATCAGCTGAAAGACTATGGCCTCGGTATTTTGGTATGTAATATTTATCGCATATCTTGAAAAGGGAAATACCATCATTATGAATACTATATAGCGTTATTGGAGCGTTTGAAGGCCGAAATTGCTGGCGAAGCAAAATATTTTGTTGCATCAAGACAACGCACCATGTCACAATTCGATCAAAACAGTGGCAAAACTACATGAATTGACTTTCAAATTACTCCCACATCCACCGTATTTGCCAGATATGGCTCGCAGCGACTACTATAACTGATACAGATCGAAAAAAATGCTCGCCGGTGAGAAATTTTGCTCGAATGAAGATGTTATCGCTGAAAATGAGGACTATTTTGAGGCAAAAGATGAATCGTTCTACGAAAGTGGTATTGATGAAAATTGCGTTAATAAATAAAATAGTTATTCACGTATTAAGTCCCGAAAGTGATATTTTACGGGATGAGTAGGCAGTTTCCGGGGCGAGTCGTAGGCGAGTCCCGTAGAATCGGGTAGCGTTACGTACAATATTTTTTCTGCAGCCGTTAGTAGATAAAATATTAAAAAATAATAGGGATAGATACTATAAATATTACTTATGTACATTTATTGTACAATTATGACAGTTAGCAGGTTCAAGTATTTTATGTGGAATAATTATTTCCTCGTCACTTTCGTTGTCGATTTCCATTTCTGGATCGAAAAATTGAAAATACAGTTGAACTATCAACAAATTTATTTTGACAAGCGATGTCGTAATAAAAATTCCGTAAATGTCATTGCTAAGGCCGCCTACATAGATATTGAAAATTATTCCGAAAGTAAAAATCATCCCGAAAGTGGAAAAAAACATCCCGAAAATAGTTACTTCCGGTACGATTTGTGTAAAGTTTAATTTTCAGTAATAATATAACAAGAGAGTGACGATAAATTGAAAATAATTTGACAGATTTTTTGAAAACTTTGGCTATTTCCAAATGGCAACAAGTTTGAACAAAATCTGTCAAGCTATTTTGTAATTTATGGAACTCGCGAGTTATATTTGACTATATTAGGTACTTTTTGATTCACAAATTTTTACAATAAAAAAGATCAATGAAACTATCATAAAATTATTGAAAAATTTAATTCTTTTCTTTTCATGTTATTAGCCCAATCTTTGAAAATCAATGCCAGAGTAGCTGTTGTAGTAGATTGATCCAGAATATAATTTCTTTCTTTGGTGAAGGTCTTAATTGTCTCCATATAGACCAGTCTTTCCCAACGTGGGCGATAACGCCCCCTTGTGGGCGCTGCAGGCCTAAAGGGGGGCGGTAAGAGACCCAGAAAAAAAAGGGGGCGTTGTGTAGGGCTTTGGGGTCGATTTATAATTTCATCTATCTAGCTAGGAAGACTCTTGGACACCGACTGAGCTCTCGACTCTCGACTACATCTTGTGAACATCATCTAATATTAATTAAGATATAGCTCAAACTCGGTTCGATATAATAGACCGCGGGCAATCATGTTTGAACAAGTTTTTGTTAAATAATCCGATTTGTACATTCCTGTATCAATCGGCTGGTTCTATAATACTTGTTCTTGCTTGTCGAGTACGATTGGGCGTCGAATGAGATAAACGAGTTTATGCACGTTTGTCTTATTCCTGTTGGTGCGTGCTGCTCAGTGCTGCCAGACGTGAGGTAAGAAATTATCGAGCAGCGTTGACAAAATTATCGGATTTTTCAGAAAATTATGTTACACACAGAATAATTTAAAACAAGGGCCCTAATAGGAAAATATTATGCACGAATTTTTTAAAATTCATTTTATTAATAATAAAATGTTTCTGGTAAAATATAAAAACTTAAAAACATATATTATGTGATAAAATATATAAAAAAAGAAACAAAAACATACATTCTACTCATTTACTCTTCTAAACATTAACCCAACGTAACATCTCGAAAAAATCACAGTCAAAAAAATCATAAAGATAAAAAAACCTATTCAAAGCAAACTTCGACATCGTCTTCATCGTCCTTTTTAAAAATATTATTTGAAGACATTGCGTTGTGATGATACCTATTTATGTCCCATGTTATTTCAATAATGCGTTTCAATAATCAGTTATAAGTACTTAGCGGTTTTTAAGTATGTTTAAAAAATAAGTTATTCTTAAAGTGGGCAGTAGACAAAAAAAAGGTTGGGAACCTATGATATAGACTGATTACTTATTAGAGTATTTTTCGAAGTAGTTTTTAAAATCTTTTTTGTTATTTCTGCATCAGAAAAGGTACTAAACCGATAATTTTCACCCATTTTATATATCGCGTTGACACAATTAGGTAATTATTTTGACAACTATCTGACACTTGCTAGGCAAATAAAAGCCACAAGATATTTATTCCCACTATAATAATGACACAATTGGTTGAAACTTACCCTTGTGACAAATAAAGAAGCGTTTCATTGTCTTTAAGAAACGTCAAAAAATAATCGATTTAATAAATCATACCGAAAGTTCTATTTTCGGGACGGCTGCAGAAAAAAATATTTTCCACCTTTTATCCAATATTCCCTTTCCTTCCCAGCTTTTATTCCTGCCCTGTCCACTATTCGACTCCCAATTGTTGATTGAATATGAATCACGTACTTCCCAATTCAGATAATGACCACATAATGTAATCATAATATAATAATAACTGTACACACGCGTCTATATGAAAATCAAATACTGCAAATCGCCTTAACTGTCATCACTTCCTCCTAACGGAAACGGATATTCGTGCAACAACTATTTAAATAATTTGTTTCATTTTATTTTATAAATGAGTAGAGAGTTTACCAAAAAAAAATAAAATCATCGAATATTATTTGTAAGAGACGTTTTCGGTCTATGGAATTTTTTCTATATCAGTTTTTCTATATAAGTGTTCTAAATTATTTTATGCAGAACCCTTGCAAGCTGCAAAACGTGTTAAAAGTGTGGTGTCTGAATAATAACTAGAGATGCTTCACGAATGTGTTCAGCAGTGACTACTGTTTTAAAAGCTGTTTTGGCTGCAGGAACTATAAATTTCAACGGACATTTTGAATATTAAATTGAGGGAGAATTTTATCCTTTCTGGAAACAAATTGACTTTACCAAAATAACACAAAATGTAGCTGTTTATCAAAAAATATGAATCGTGATTTCGCCAAATCTTGCGTCAATAAAAGTTTGCCAAATATTCTCTTATTTCTTGTATATGAAAACTTGGGACACCCGGTATAGGTGAGTAAACTTTTACCATTTTGATGTGACAAGGAATGTGCTTAAAACAATTTTCTCAGGGCACCAATTCAGTCGGGAGTTTTGCGAAGGAAGAAGCAACAGAAGAAGTTGAAGTTCGACTTCAACGATCCATCAGATAGATTAAAGCCAGTAGATTTATTACAGCCAGATTTTTCGACACGTCGCGATATTTCATTAGATATCGGACTGGCGGGTTCTTTTAGTGCGAAGGCCAGCTCCTTATAAATATTATTTCAGCAAACAAAAATCCATACTTCTTAATAATGTAAAAAAAAATATTAACCACTCAATTTGTTTGTTTAGTTACAGTTTCCTGTAACAATTATTGTCATATTTACGTGAAGCGTGTTATCAATAGATGTCAAGCGTGTCCAAGAATGGAGTATCCTATAGGTGAGAAATTTTTAATTATTAATTTAGTGAAAAATGTTATTCCTGATAAAAAATTTTGCTTGTTCTGAAACCCTATAAAATGGAATAAAATTCAGGTTTTTCAGAACCTGTCTCATTTTATGGCCAGTTTTATGAAAACCTGGAGTCTGACTTTCTCCACACATTTGCTAATATCTCGGGAATCTTAAAGTTTGCAAGGTTCTAGTCTACGCCATTCGATTCAGAATTGAATTTTCTATAAAAAGAGGAATTTTGAAAATTATGAGTTTTTGCGTTTGAAAATTATGAGTTTTCGCGAATTAGTATAAGTTTCGGTGTGGACTTAAAAAAAATTTCAAAACCTGAAAATTCTAAAATTCATATCTAAGGTTTTTCGATGTGGAAAATTCGATGGATGTGGAAAATAGTTGCAAGGTTAGCTTAGTGACTAAGCTAACCTTGCAAGATCGAAGTGTTGCTGTAATACATCGCAAAAAGAATTGCGAACTGTAACGTGGGCTTAAGTATTACGTCCTCGTATGTTGATAACTTAACAAATGATTTTTAAATTTTGAGGTTAATTTCTGTCATTATTTATTGAAAAAGATTCGGTTTTTTTTAATGATGAATTTAAGCTCGAAATAAACACGAATCGCAATGTTTCAACAACTAACAGTGGTACTGTTATTGACAGAGACGATACATATACCCTCGTTTTCGATACATTTTTTCATAATTACTACATACTCTCGCTTTAGATACATACCTATACGCCTCAAAAAAATTGAACAAAAACAAAAAATTGTATTTCACCTAGTTTTAATTGAATAAAATATAATTTTCAGACCAAAAATTATTTTAAATAATTAATACCTGAATCATTTTTTTCAAGATTTGATTTTAATGTTACGTATTACCAAAATGAGATGTCAGATGTTTCGTATTGTAAGGCTTTCGCCCGCTTTTTATGTTAATTTTTGCAATGAATTCTGAAACAACAATTTCAAATGGGGAATAAAGAGACCTTTCATAAAATGTATCACAAGCTCCCACTACCTATTTGGAAAATTGGGGGTTTTAACTGTCACTCAAAGGGACGGAATTTTTATGTTTATAATTTAAAATCGATGTCTTTCAAGATTTTCCGTAAATATGTATAATAACGAATTAGTTATTTATGATACAAGTGCGCAAAAGTACTTCACGCACAAGTGTCATACAAAACTTTATCTACGACCACATGAAAAAAAAATAAAAAATGTGCTCTGAAGGGGTTAAAAAACATAAAAATAAATATATACACAACGCATTCTAATTTCAGGTAGTGTGCAATCCGAAAAAATGCATTCTTCTCGAGGTTCTTCCATTTAAAATAAGTGTAATTAAAATTTTAAATAAAGCAGAAAATATTTTTCACTATGTCTGACACTTCTGTCAAATTTACTGACAGCACAAAAGCTTATACAACCAACGACAAAATTCAAGGCAACTAGATACTAATTACGTAGCTAAAAGAGAGTGTTAAAATGAAAACCCCATTTAAAAAGCATTTGTCATT
>CAJUYG010007427.1:0-10919 GCA_910591675.1 Galerucella calmariensis | reverse complement strand
ATTTGTGATGATTTAATCGACCCTATTATTATTAATGTCAACAACAAGGTTGTAGGAGTAAAGAAGGACAAATAATAGGAGATCCACAAGAACGGCTGGACAGATGGGCAGAACACTTCAATGAGTTACTAAATGACATGGACGAACAAACTGAAGTAGAAACTGAAAATGAAGTAGAAACTGAAAATGAAGTAGTCTACACGGAAAACGGAGAAGAAGGAGAACCTACCAAAAACGAAATAATGGAGGAAATTAAAAACTTAAAGAATAATAAGAGTGGCGGTGAAAATGGAATAACAGCAGAGGTTTTGAAACAAGGAGGAGCAGTATTACAACAACGAATTAGCAGTTTAATAAGAAAAGTATGGGCAAAAGAACAGCTACCTGAACAATGGCACAACGCCATTATCTGTCCGATATACAAAAAGGGGGATAGAACCCAGTGTAAAAACTATAGGGGCATAACACTTTTAGACGTGACTTATAAAGTTCTGGCAAGAATTATTCGTAACAGACTTAAGCCAATTTACAACAAAGAAATCGGAGAATACCAAGGAGGTTTTAGACAAGGAAGAGGAACATCAGACCAGATATTTACACTAAAAATGATACAGCATAACAGCTACGAACAAAACCTGGGATTGCACTTATTGTTTATAGATTTCCGTCAGGCCTATGACGCAGTGTTGAGAACGAAGTTGTATGATGTACTGCGCAACCTTGGAGTTTCCCAGAAATTAATAAAATTAATAAAGTTGACCTTGGAACAAACATCAATGAAAGTATTAATAGAAGGAAAAGTATCCAAAAATTTCACCACTAAGAGGGGATTGAAGCAAGGAGACCCCCTCTCCACAGTTTTATTCAACCTTGTATTGGAATGGATCTTAAGGAAAAGTCAAATTCAGAGTCGAGGAATGATATTTCATTGCAAGCATCAGGTAATTGCGTATGCAGATGATGTCACGCTGATTGCTAGATCAAAAAAAGAGTTGGAACTGCTCTTCGGAAAATTGGAGGGTACAGCTAGAGCATTCGGGCTGCATATAAATACAGAGAAGACGAAGTATATGGAAATGAGGCAAGATCCAAATGAGTTAACCAGAGAAACTTTGTTCAGGACAAGACACAGAATATATACCTTTGAAAAAGTGGATAAATTTGACTATTTAGGAGTACTAATCACTAACAAAAGTGATGAAACTCTTGAAATAGAAAAAAGATTATCCAAATGAAGTAGATCACTTGGGGCACTAAATCACCTATTGAAGTCAAAACAAATATCAAAAAAGCTAAAATAAGAGTATATAGAACGATTATACGACCGACGGTACTCTACGGATGCGAATCGTGGATTCTAACAAAAAAAAAATGAAACAAAGATTGAAATATGGGAAAGAAAAGTACTGAGGAAGATACTAGGAGGTAAAAGATTGGAAGATGGGACATGGAGGAGGCTAACGAATAAAGAAATAAAGGTATCGTATGGATACCCTGATATAATTCATTATATAAAGGCACAAAGAGCCAGGTGGTTGGGACATATATGCAGAATGCCTAAAGGTAGACACACTAGTAAAGCGATCCTTGAAGGAGAAGGAGGTAAAAAACGAAGAGGCAGACCGAGGAAGAAATGGGTGGAGACGGTAGTAGAGGACATAAAGGAAAAGGGGATAGAAGATTGGAGAAGAGTTGCGGAAGATAGGAAAAGGTGGAAAGCCCTAGTAAGAAAAATAGAGGAAGATGAAGAAACCTAATTCAAAAAATGTATACAATTGGTATACCTATGTAATTAATAAGTCATGGGCCTCTAAGGCCTGTAGAACTGTAATATATATATATATCATTATTAATGTCAACAACGATTCTTCCTCTTCCGAGTCGGATATAGAATAAAATGTAAGTAATAAATGTATTCCAATATTTCTTTTCATTTTTTATTATATTATAATTTAAAACGTATTTTTTCCCCAAAATACACACCACTGCATTGCGTTATAGCTTATCTGCTAATCCTTTAACAATGAAGAAACCCTAAATTTTGCTACAACTGATACAAATACGGGGTCGATCTACCTGGTTTTTAGATTTACGAAAGAAATGTAATTTAAAGTAAGAGATTTATCAAAAATTTCATGGTGCTCCCTGTAAAGGTTTTACATACTAATTAGGGTTTATTACTCCTCGTACTTTCTGTACAGACTATAATGAAGTTTAAATGAATTAAATCATCAAAACCTGCCAAATTATAACTGAATATATTATTTATTATTGAAATTAATGACATACCAAACACAAACATTTCCAATCTAGGCTATGTGAATTTACACTTTCCGTACACGAAAACATTTATTCGAATGGAATCAAGCCACTCGAAACAAGCCATACGAAAGTGTTCGTATACGATTACCGTTTGAGCATGTCGAAAATTAGGTTATTTAAATTCATACGAAAATGGCCATTTTTCGTATACGATTTACTCCCGAATAGTTTCGAAAATCGCACCCCAGTACATTGATTGTTATTCGGGATTGAAAACGCAAATTATCAAGTATTCAATGCAAGATATCCAAACACAAACTTGCGAGTGGAATGGCCCGTTCATCAAAACATCTACCTTCGGACTTGAAGCCGGAATAGAAAGTTTCACTACCCCCAGTAATTTCCTCAACCGATTTCACAGTTACCGCTTTCCACATTGTGTTCTGTGGACTCGTCATGGATGTAGCTCTCTCACTTTTCTATATCTGTTATTCATCTCGTCACCTGCTGCAGCTTCGATGTGTGTGTGCCTTTCCCTATTGAAGATCTGTGAAACATCATTTAGTGTTCGTAGCATATCTTACCCTGAGTTATCCTTCGCCTTCTTTAAGAGATGTTTCCGATGTATCCATCTTTTTTGGAGTATGTGTAGGTCAATTATCCCGTGTTGTCAAAGAAGGTCCTTGCAAATTTGATCATTTTGTTTTGTCAAAATTTTTTCCAACCATTCTTAGGTGTACTTGTATAAATACGTTTGTGCCCGCGGTGGAATCCGTTCCTTGGGTTTCTGGCTTTCTATAGTGGTTTACCGTATTCATCAGGTATCCAAGTTCTGCGTCTGGAACACATCTAAGCAGTTCAAATAGGTTTTTGGTTCTAGCGTACATGATCCCTAATACCTCTGCTGGCTCTGTACATAATATATTCTTGTTTCTGACATACCGTGGAGAGCTTGCTTCATAATTATGATTTGTTTCTTCGTGTTGACGCATAAGTACCTTGTTATGGGAATGACTATAGTTGTCATGATTTGCTTGATTTGTTCATTTTTCCAAGCAATTTGTTTTATTTTGCATTGTGTTTTTGCTCTCATCCACATAGTCGTTGAAAACCAGTCCTTCGTTCAATTTCACCGGTACCTTTTCCGTCTAATTTTACATTCCATAAAGATCTATATGTTTTATATTTGAAGAATAATTCAGACTTTTTGTCGTTTGTTCCTAGCATTGCAATACTTGATGACACTAGGTGTGTTCTTTTTGACTGAGATCTCAGCTCACTTCAGTTGAAGTGATCTGAGATAAAGTGATGTCAGTAAGCACCAAAAAGAACGACCTACTTAATTGAAACGCGAGATCTGCCGTCACATGCGTGAATAAGAGACATAAAACATATAAACATAACCTATCTGGAATCTAGATCTCCAATAACCACGCTTGATTCATCCCCTCCACTTTATTTCCGACTCAACTCCAACTGATACCCCCTTACATCACATTCAGCATCGGTGAAGGGGGAGGAAAAATCTCAGCTCACTTCGAAGTGAGTAAATCAAAAAGAACGCGCACATTACCGATGTGAGCTGAGATTAACTGAGATCTCAGTCAAAAAGAACACACCTATTGTGTGTGATGTTTTTTGGCTTCATACGTCTCGAAAATATGGCGGCATCTTATTCAAATGATCAGATAATTTTGACCCTTTTTTTCAATTCTGATCAATCATCTGATAAAACAAAATTAAGTACATGTTGAAAAATAGTTCCTGATATTATGTGGAGTAAAGACATTAATTTCCTTTCCACCACGTTTTTTTTTTCTATAAAATCATTTCTATAAATCATGAACAACATAAATTCCAACAAATACCCAAATGACCATATCTTGAAGTAATAAATCCAATTACCCATAATGTTTATTTTCCCATCACAGTGTAGTAATTTATGAATGAATAATGTATTATCGACAATGAAATATTATCCATCTGCCGATAAATAATATCATTTGATGAAGGATCATAAACATATATAATGCTATGATAAATACTGATTTGCTTCGAACGTTTATCGTAATTAGAGTTTAAGCACCATTATAACGATTATTTTTATCAAAGAAAGGAGAATAACCAGCAATAAACTATCTTGAAACATTGAATACATGATAATGTCACTTCATGAAAATTAATAGATACTGAAGAATTAAATAAACCAATTCAATATGTTTGAATCTTCATTATATTTCACTAACATAGCAGCTTAATCAAAATAGTGAAGGTATAATGAAATAATAGTAGTCTAAGGTTATTAATAGTATATTATGCAACGATCATGTAATGATGGTTATTAATACACAAGCATTAACTAGGATACGAAACGAGCCAAAGGCAAGCTTCGTATGGTTAATGTGAGTGTATTAATAACCATTGCATGAGAGTTGCATACACTATTTTTTCCACGAAAAAATTTGATTTAAAAAAAATATACTTATAAAAAAAATGTTCTACCGGGGAGACTCGAACCCGGAAAGTGAAGATCAAAAAAAAACTTTATACAGCGCCTTTACCCACCGCGCCACGGGATCACGGTTGAAATGATAGCATAAAGCGTATAAGTATGCTACTATTATACAATATTAAATAAATTATTGTGAACAAGAATAATAAGTTTGAACATGTATCTGCCTTGGTCATCAAGTATTTTCGGTCTGGAGCTCGACATTTCTTTTAAAAACTAACGCAAAAGATTTAAACTGTCATAAAACACTGTCAAACTGTCAAACATTCTACAGAAAATATTGGGTCTGCCTATTTGGGTATTTGAAAATCTAGATTTCTATTGGTCAATTTTTTAGTTTCATAATATAATGAGTATTATTATGGAACTGAAAATTGGCATTCAATTAACAACTCAAAGTATAGGAGTAGAAAAATAGTATATTAAAGTATAAGTGAATATTAAGGTCTTCTAAACACGCGCTATTTTTCGAGCACGACGGCGAAGCCGGAGTGTTCGAAATAGAGCAAGTGTTTTAAAGACCAGTTATCCACGGATACTTTACGCAATTTTTTTTATTGGTGCACTTGGTGCACTTGGTGCACTCTTATTGGGTTCCTTTAAAATTTTAAGTAGAGTATCTGGCAACAGTGCTTAAGGAGCTTATAAAAATTTAGTGAAAATTTAGCGAAAAAATAACATTTGAAACTAATCTACATGAACTGTTTTTGGTTTCTTGCATGTTTCTAGCCATTTGTGAAAATTTTGTATTAGAGGTAGGTACCTAGTTGTGAAATTTAAGAAATGTAAAGGACGCCAAGAACGGCAAAAAAACAAAAGCAATAGTTAATATGCCTTTTGAAGAGAAGATGCTGTTGTTGGTGTTAATAATTGATGTTTGGACGGATCTAACTGCAAATAGTATGTTAAAGTATAAGTGGATATTGAGGTCTTTAAAACACGCGCTATTTTTTTTCCGAGCACGACGGCGAAGCCGGAGTGCTCGAAATAGAGCAAGTGTTTTAATCACCAGTTATCCACGAATACTTTATGCATTTTTTTTATTGGTGCACTTGGAAATTATCTGCACGAAAACACCACTGGTACAACACTTACCGGTTTAAACTTCTGTTAAATTCAACCCTATGGTTAGATAAACCAGGTAATATTACTTCCCGAACTTTAAACAAATCCTTTCTTAACGACAAATTAAATATTACTTAGGCCATATGGAAAATCATATTCATTTGATATAATAAGATTTCAATTGTCACAAATAAATCTTATTCTCGGTGTAGACAGATTATATTTCTCTATAAGTCAAACTTCAAACACTTGACACATGAACCAAGCAAAGCCAACAAACATCAAAGGAAATTTAAAACAGATGTTCCGATCATAGATATTTGCGAAAGTACGACGTCACTCACTTCTGATTGGTGTTTGAGGTAAGAAAGCGGATGGTTAATTTTTGTGCTTATATTTTCACTCAAATAAATGTAATCCCACATGTAAAATAAAAATAAGTGATTTTCTTAGAATCTCTGTATCTTATATAATTATATCAAATCAATATTTTAGTGATTCTTAGTGACTGTCATCATGTCTATTGTACGAATACGAATAGTCAATTTGCGAACTTTTTATAAAAATGGTATTCTTGACGTCTCTTCGTAGAGATTTGCGAATATTTTCATTCGCGTGGTGAAATAAATTTGACATCATCGCAATTTCTAGATTATTAAGTAGTTCTGTGTCATCAGATTAGGGACAGATTAAGTTTTCACTGTTCAATACGATAAATCCATCTCGGATGAACCACCCGAATGAAAATATTACAAAATGTATATTTACTCAAAATATAATGAGGATTAATAGGATTCAAACGATTATATTAAATAATTGCATTGGATTTCCTAAATTTGCAGTATATGACAAATCGTTCAATTCGTGAAAAAATTTTACAACAGTGATTTTGATACCTGAATATAACCTATAATTTTTTTCATTTTTTTTATATTTTGTTATTTAACGTCGGTCTATTTCTGCGACTGGGGCTAATAACCGACGCCAGGAGCACTCTACCCCTAACCGGAAATTTTGGCGAACCCACTAGTGTTCCAACCAGTGGTAGCGTACTTTAACGAGCCCAACATCCATGGACTCGGGACCTCGGTTTTACGTCTCCTCCGAAAGACGGCATATCTACATTATACCTCGTGCTCATTGGTATAATGCCTGTGAGCTGTGATATGCTACTCACCCTAGTAGTCTGAAGTGTTTCGCTGCAGGCTGTACGGGCCCTATACGATGGTTTTCCCTGTCATGGTAACCCATCCAAGTACTAACCATGTCCGACCTTGCTTGCCTGTAATTATCGCATCAAACGCGTTCCACTACAGTGCTGGGTCGTCGCCCCAACCTATAAATTCTGTAAGACGCATACACAAGTCGTTTGCGATAAACAAACACCACTCGTTGTAGAATTCGCATGATCGCTGGTTTTTCGAATGGTTAAGAATATACCAAATGCAAAAGATATTCGCAAAATTATGGGATGCGCACGACCTTGACAAGTTTTTTTTTTCTTGGTAGCCGTCCTTTCGCCGGTACCACCTCAGCCTCCTGGGCTTATTGTGGATACTCCTAGTGTTCTGACTACAACCTATTCAGCCAATCCGTTCCCTGTATTAGCTCATACAGGTTCTTAGCTGGTTGATTGTAGAAGTCTTCTGGAGTCATTTGGGTTCTACCATAAAGTTTCTGCCTTCTGTGGTCCAGCGACTCACAGTTGCATAGTATATGCAGAGCTGTTTCGGTATCCTTTTTGCATCTTCTGCATGTAAGGTCTCCGTTGTACAGCCCTATTTTGTTTAGGTGCTCCTTCGTGGGAAAGTGTCCCGTAAGTAGCCCCGTAGTGGTGCGCAGTTTGTTCCTTCTCATTGAGAGCAGTTCTTTCGCTACTTTTTCTGATGGTTCTTTTATGAATTTCTTCCCATGTATTTGCCCAGTCGTATTCTTTCAGTATTTCTTGTGTTGTTCTTTCAACCACCCTTTTAACCATGACCTCGTTAAGCATCTGGGGATGCCCACAGCAGGTTCGGGTCCGTTCATCAGAGTTGACGATCCTACTCTTGCGAGTTTGTCAGCTTTTTCATTGCCTGCGATTCCGTTATGACCTGGTACCCACTCCAGTGTTACACTGTTCCAAGTCGCCAGTCTTCTAAGTTCTTCGCCGCATTCCCATAATAGCCGAGATGTCACCCTATAGCTCTGAAGTGCTTTAAGGGCGGCTTGGCTGTCGCTGTCGACCTTGACAAGTACGAACGGCGCCGCTGAAAGATCAATTTGGTTTACTG
The DNA here is from genome assembly GCA_910591675.1 of Galerucella calmariensis. Classification (NCBI taxonomy): domain Eukaryota; kingdom Metazoa; phylum Arthropoda; class Insecta; order Coleoptera; family Chrysomelidae; genus Galerucella; species Galerucella calmariensis. The sequence goes on along the minus strand of CAJUYG010007427.1, from coordinate 2,807 downwards.
TTTACTTTTTTGAACCTCCCCATCTCCACTACAGCTGGCACGCCCGCAGTCGTAGGCAGCGACTCAACTTTCTTTATTCCTTTGTATTAAATTTAACTGATTTCTATTTAAGACTTCCTTCGCGTTTTCTTTGAAGACTCACAACGCCAAAACGATCAAAGAAATGTAGTATAATATTATGCAAAGTAATAATTTAAATAGCTCTCAGCAGAATGCTTTTGTAGCTTTCAATTTAATTATATTATCTTGCAATTGTTTTAGTTTAATATTATATCCATATCTTAGCTACGTGAGTTTATAATTCCAGGAATTAGTTTCATTATCTCGTGAATGTTTCAGTTTTGTATCATATTTATAACTAAACTAACTAAGTTCTATATCTTCATGAAAATTATATTTCAACTTCAACGGTCTTACAGTTTCAACTTGGATGATCCTGATGTATTGTAACCCAAAATAGCGAGGAAATATGCAAAATTACGAAATTGTCGCTGAAATTGAGCTGCTAAAAATAGACTTTCAAAGTTGTTCATAATACATTCATTATGAATTCACCCCTTACTTGGAGCTGGCATCTAAAGGACACTCGATAAAGATACTTTATATTTTACATATCTTGAAACACTCGGGCAAACTTTATACGTTGGAAATGTGCAAGGGGAAACTTATCTAGATATCTCTGTTAGTGGACGATACAGCTTCTCTTGTCTATCTCTTGAATATCAATTCATCCCACGCTGTTAGGTTTGAGGGATAACAAATTTCAATTGAATATTTCGAAGTTTTATCAGCCACCATTTTATTTGTATTGTGATGTTTTATTTTACAGTGTACGGTAATAACGCTGCAGTTTCAGTCCTACTAGATATTTCCAATGGCTAGGTCTTCTTTTTTCACTAATTATCTTCCAACGTTACTCGAAGCCAATGAAAATTTTTAATTTTAGTAATGCATATAAAATCTAGCCAATGGAAACATTATTATATTGGGAATAATCGATACACACTTCAAAACACAAAATCACCAAACATGTTTTGAAAACAAAAATGTTCATACACAAAAAAGTAACAACAAACGCGTATTATTAACAACATTCCCAAAATAAGCTGAAAAAAAAGCGTTATCCCAATAAAAACCGTTCCTGGAACGTGCACTTCACTGGATTCCATTTTTAGTAGACTATCATATCGTTAGAATGTCATAAAATAAAATATTTTATTTCACATTTTACCAGAGGTGTGATCTACTATGAATGGACCTTAATAAAATTTGACAACAAAGTTTTGTAGTCTTAAACTTCAAAATAATATTGATTATCTAGTTGTCATATTTTTTCGTTGTGTCAGATAGAGACCAAAAATTATTTTATCAATTTTATTACTAGTTAATCTTGACAACGGTAGCTGGAACACTACCGAAACGTCGAAATAAAAAATGAAAAACATTATTGTGGTTTGATTCCCAAAAGAATGAGAGAAAAAAAAAGCGAACATCAGTTTTTACAAAAAAAGATAGCAAAGTCTAAACTGTACGACAAAAACAAACCGCCTGGCTTGCAGAAGGAATTCTATCGTATTGGTTTTTACGAACTGGCATGACGTGGTGGAGAAGGTTCTCTTAGTGTATTATTTCAAAGACTAACTGAACAATGCGAGGCTGACCACCACAATAACAGACTTTACGGCGCAAGGAGGACCACAAAGATGTGTGGACAGTAAATGGTTAATAATACTAAATACTAATTACACTGATATTTGTCCTGTTCGATTGCTCAGCAAGCAAAATTTTAATAACAAAACTGACAGGTTATTTTCAACAGATAATGTTGCTTTGGATAAACCTTATTATTCAGGGCGATACAAAAATATGCCGATTGGCGCACGATCGACTACGGCGTCTTACCTTGCCAAAGTAGGTATCAATGAGCAGGAAACTTTTAAAATCACAGGACACCTTTGGGCTCTCGTGGTTATCGCCTGGGAAGAAGATCTCCAAAATCTGTCAAAGTATTTTCTTTTAACTCTCACTCTCTTGTGATATCACCTTCTTCAGAATGTTACATTGATGCTGATACCAAAAAAGGGCTACGACTCAAAAAACCCTAATCCCAACCTTGCCAAAACCCAAAAAATTGTGTTTTTCTTGTCGTTTATTCCTGTAAACTAACGATGATGTTCTCGTATAGACCATTCAATTTTCTCAGGCATTCCTATACCATTTTAACGCTGATTACATAAGAACTAAGTTCCTTGATGGTTGCTTGACTATCTGCTATGATAATTATCCTCTGCTTTGAATATCCTTGGTGAAAAGGGTCAAAACAGCAGCTAACCGGCGAATTAAGTAACCAGACCAGGCTCATTGATGCTATTCATTAGAACATAACTTATCTGCGTCGTAACAGGCTGGATAGGCATTTCTTCACATTACTAACACCCGTATGCATAGTCGATTGCCAGCGATCTTCCGGAGGGTCTCCCGGCGAGCGCTTTAGCGCATCGCTGGAGAAGTCATGGCGCTTAGTTTGCATTGCAGAATCGATCTCTCTCCGTTCTCCTCGCTTGCAATTCGCCTAACAGCTTAAGCATGCGTAATTCATTGGTTTACAAGAAACATGCGTTTTTTATTGCCGTAAGCTGTTTCATATCATTTAATGGTTTATTTTCTGTCTTAAAGAGGTGTCGTGTCTTAAAGAAAATGTCAGTAAAATATACAAGTGGAGATAAAGAATTGTTTTGTTTTGTAATTTTGACCTGGAGTTGCAATACTTTGGGTAATTCTTTTGATCACTCGGCTAAGAGTTGATT
>CAJUYG010007426.1:0-10920 GCA_910591675.1 Galerucella calmariensis | reverse complement strand
GGTTCGAGTAAGAGAAAATTTTACTTGGACGGACCAACCATAGATGATGTGGTGGAGGAAGAGGAAGTGGATGAGAGTCGGAAGAAGAAGAAGAGAAAAGAAGGAGAAGGGGAAGCTATCACTATTGATGGTAATTGTGATGATGAGGATGAGTTTGGTTTTCCCGTTTGTGGCCAAAAAGAAAGATTTTGATTTTTTTTTTAATTCAGTATATAAGAGATATTTCATATTTTTTTTTTGTTTTATTTATTAAACCTTAGTGTGCTACTAAACTTTATAGCAATGCCAGTACGTGTTCAATACAAGTGTATAAAATGTGGTGGGGATAATGGAAAACCAAATGAAGAGTGTTTGAATTGTGCACTAAAAGAATTTTACAGATATGATGGGGGCGATAAGAATATTTCAAGTAGGAATTTTGCAAGAAAAAATTAATAGTTAATGGGAAAAGTGCTCATTTGGTGTAAGGAGCAGGAAGAGTCACATATATTAGGAAATAATTTGATTAGTTTATTATGTCAATACCTGTGATTTGAAATATGGGTGAAGTTAAAGTTATCTGTGCTCTATGTTTTTCTACAACTATCAGACATTTAGTTGGTTGTACTCCAGATACAATTTGGATAACCTGTCCAAGCTGCAGCGTAAAACTGAAGAGATCCGAAATGAATTCTATGAATATTTACAATCCAACAATCAAGGATCCAATCAAGAGGGGATTTTCTATTTTGATATAAAACTATGAATAGAAAGAAGTTTTTGGTCAGTAATGCCTGTGCCAGTACAACATACGTGTCCAAAGTGTAGAGGTGAAACGAGCAGACCAAACACGGTGTGTTATTATTGTTGGATGGAAGATTTATTGAAAGAGTTAGGAAATAAGCACATACACCACGAGCACGTCCCCACTAAAAAAATGAAACGAACATCTTCATTTTCAAAGCCTGAAACATCGAAACGTGTCAAGATGGAGGAGAATAAGAAGGCTTATGTACCATCAACAAGTCAACCAGATTCGAAATCAGCTTACTACAATAACGTTATTGATGAATATAATAGTAATGTTTCCAATGATAGACGGAATCAATTGAGAGAAATTATGTATTATAGGTCTCAAGAAAAGTAGTTTGTAAGGCGGAGAATAATAAATGTATGTTACTTTTGAATTTGTTGTTCATTTTGTAGTTGAACTTTGGGTGGTCATTGTGTTGAATAGTGCAATTAATAGATTACCATTTGAAATGCATATACCTGGTTATAAATTTTGTGGTCCGGGAACAAAGTTGAATAAACGATTTATCAAGAGGTGATAGAGGGGTCAATGGATTGGATGAAGCATGTCGAGAACATGATATTGCTTAATCACAAAATAGCAACCTACAACAACGACACGCAGCAGACAAGATTTTAGCAGAAAAAGCGCTAAATCAATTTCGATCAAAAAACAGTGCATTTTCCGAGAAGCTGGCTGCTCTTGGTGTCGCTGGTGCTATGAAGGCAAAAGTAAAATTGGGTATGGGTTTGAAATTTAATAATTATAAGTTGACAATAAACAACTGTGTCAAAGAAATAAACAAAATCAGTAAGTCTTTAGAAAAATTTACAGATGGTATAAATAAATGCAAAATGATACTTAAAGGAGCCATTCCAACCAAGAATCGCAGAACAAAACATCAAAAAAAGTCCGAAACTCTAAAAAACTATAAAAAAATTAAAAACATGGATGTTGACATTGCAGACGATTATCCAATGAACAAAACTTCCACGAATGACTTAGAATCAAAAAAACAAACCAAAAGAAAACTTAATTTTGATGATGATGATGGTGTGTCAAATACAAAAAGGAAACGTGAAAAACAACTTTTGGTGAATACTTCGAATGAACTGCGTAAAAAACGTAAATTCAGTGATGATGATGATGATGATGACGATGATGATGTTAAGAAACAAAAAATATTTTAGTATAAAAACCAATAGCGTGTGTTCAAATTAATATTTTCCAGTTGTTAAATATCAGCACAATAGTGTCTTCAATATTAGTTTGTTGTTAGAGATCAACACAATGGCATCGACGAAACGCAAACAGAAAAAGGGTAAGAGGAGAACAAAAGGAAAAGTCAATAAGAAAAACCCTATGAGTCTACAAAAGATAATTCAAAAAATAAAAAAATATCTCCTACAAAACAAACCAAAAACAATGGGGGAAGCAATCAGTATGGCAGTGAAAGTGGCAAAGTCTAGTAAAAAGAGTAAGACAGTTTCCAAACCTCGTATCATACCAGTTCCAAAAACCGGAGGTATATTACCTTTGATACCAATTTTTGCTGCTCTAAGTACTCTCGTTACACTAGGTGGGGGATGATGCAAAATCAGCAAAAGATCAATTGTTTGAAAAACAGCGACACAACAAACAAATGGAATCTATAGCAATGGGTAAAGGATTATATTTGAAACCTTACAAAAATGGTTTGGGTCTTTTTTTATGAAAAACCTCAAATTACCACAACGTGCACTAACAAATATAGAATTTGTCAAGTATGCAAAACATTTAAAAATTCCATATTTTCGTGGAGTTTTCATGAGAGATGCGCTACCCAAAAAAATAAGAATCAATGGAAGTGGAATCATTAATTTGGATGATAAGAATAGTTCGGGAACGCACTGGACAGCTTATAAGAAAATTGGATCACAACTAGTTTACTTTGATAGTTATGGTAATTTGAGACCTCCACTGGAAGCTTTGTCATACTTTCATTCAAGTGGATTATGTCAAATATTATACAATCATGAAAATCATCAAAATAATAATAGTTATAATTGTGGACACTTGTGTTTGAATTTTTTAAATAAATGAAATTGTTCAAAGATGTATTCTTTCATTCGATTTATAACCTTTCCGTAGTGATAATGTCGTATACATTTGTATTATCTGGTAGGAAATCCTTATTATCAACTAAAATCTATCCTCCACTTATATTGGATGAGAATGAGCAGTATGTTATAGGTTTGATTGATTTCATGACATACAATACAATTCCCAATGTAGACGAAACCAATAATAATTTTCACATAAATGGTTACAATATCGAAATACCTAGTGGTTCATACGAAGTTAACGACATTAACCGATATATCAATTCAAGAATTGGTGAACTCGAGATGAACGGTGATAAACATATGCAAGAAAGTGTACAGCAAAATGTTATAACTAAAGGCACAACAACTAGTGATCGTAGTAAGGAAGAAAAAACCATACAAAAAAGGAACGTTAAAAAGTCCGATGAACCGACTGTGTTAATAATGGAAGTAAATAATAATACACTCAAGTGTGAGGTGAAGAGCAATAGAGCAATAAATTTTGAGATGCCTTATACCATAGGTCAGTTATTAGGTTTCAAAAAACAAAAATTGAAAGCATACAAGAGACACATAGGAGACTATCCTGTAAACATTACAAAGGTGAATTCAATTTGTATTGAATGTAACCTGGTGACGAATTCATACAGTAACAACAGTCAGGTACACATTATACACATGTTCTATCCAAATGTATACCACCAGGCTACAAAATTGTTGAAATCCCAAAAAATGTTATCTATCTACCAGTAATCAGTAGATATATCGATGAAATTCACCTTAAAATAGTTGATCAAGATGGAAATCCAGTTAATTTCAACAAAGAAGTGGTCACGGTAAGATTACACTTGAGAAAATATTAGTTATGGTTTTCATCTACATAGTACTCCTCGAATTAGTATAAATACAGAAAATTCAAACACACCTCTTAGTACAAAGAAAAATTTGAAAGGGTTGACACCGGAAAACAAGTTATTTCTAATATCTTTGGGATTTAAATTACTGTAATCATAACGAAAGAACGAGGACGACGACGACGCGGTGTCTCTAGAATAAGAAGATATTGGTGTAATATAAAAGTTGTTTTTAGAACAGGAGTAAATTTCTTACTAAATTTCAATTGTGGTAGCAAACATACTGAAGATGAGTTTTAATATTTTAAATATTGGAGATCAGGTCCTGGAAGACAATTCAGTTATAAATCGTGAAATGCATAGTCACATTCCATATGCAAATACAACATTCAACACTTCCGATGAAATACGTATACCCATTCAAACTCAAGATCTTTACACTTTACCATCAGAAAGTTTTTTATACATTGAAGGTCGTTTAACTGACGGAGATGGAAAAGAGAGTACAACCTTAAATTTTATCAATAATGGAATATCCTATTTGTTTGATGAAATTCGTTATGAAATTGGAGGATGTGTTATTGACAGAGTTCGCAATCCAGGTATAACAAGTACTATGAAGGGTTACGTCTCATTATCAGATAGAGATTGTAATAGATACAATAGTGTAGGTTGGAGTCCTACAACAACACCACAAATCATTGATAGTGATGGTAATTTCAATGTTTGTTTACCCTTGAAACTTTTATTGGGATTTTTCGAAGATTTCACAAAAATAATTATCAATATACGTCAAGAGCTTGTTCTAATTAGAGCGTCAAGTGATGTTAATGCAGTGGTTTCTACAAAGGCAGGAGAAAAAGTTAAAGTTGATTTGACGAAAATTGTTTGGAAAATACCACACATTCAAGTATCAGATAGTAAGAAATTACGATTATTCAAGTTTATTGAAAATCGAAAAAACTTGGAACTTGCGTTTCGCAGTTGGGAGTGTCATGAATTACCTTTGATACCACAAACAATGAGATATAATTGGAATATTAAAACGACAAGTCTGTTGGAAAAGCCCCGTTACGTTTTAGTTGGATTTCAATCTAACAAAAAGAATGATATTGTGAAGAATTTGAGCCGATTTGATCATTGTAATGTTACCAACATGAAACTATACCTAAATTCAGAAATATCCCTAGAAGTATCCCTACGATAATTTGAATTTGAATTTTGATAAAAACCTCTACGCTGTATTATATGAAATGTATGCACAATTTCAAGAATCATATTATAACAAGTATGTTGGTGATCCGTGTCTTAATATGTTGAAATTCAAGGAACTCGCAACAATTTTTGCTATTGATTGTAGCAGACAAAATGAATCCTTAAAATCTGGTAGTGTGGACATTAGATTGGAATTTGAAACCAGTAAGAATATACCAACAAATACATGTGCTTATCGTGTCATTATACATGATCGTATAGTTAATTATAATCCTTTAACAAATGTAGTGAAAATGTTTTGAAATAACCTTGAAATATTGCTGAATATGCATTTTTTATCATATATATATATGCTGCTGAGCATCAATCATTATTCCTCAATATGTATACAATTTATTTTCTTGTGCTGGTGGTGAGTGAAGGTCTTTCTTACAATGTATATCGAAAACCATTTGCAAAACAAGCGATAACTTGGTGTGCAATAAATGCTAGTCCACCAAAAATGGAAGTAATTCATGCCGCTATTGATACTTGGAGCAATAGTACTGGTATCGAGTTTTGTGTAATTGATTGTTTTACGAAGACACCACTGCTTACCTTTGTTTTTGACACACATGCACATCGTTTGAGTGGTTTGTGTTTACCTGATTATCAATGTAAACTCTTTTTCGATATTCAAAATGATATTAATGAAGTTGCGCATACAATAGTACCGAGATCAAGAATTTCAAATCACATACAATGTGGTGAAATACACATAATGAAAAATATTGTATGGGATATGAATATAAAAAATCACACCCCGGATGATTATAATCTAAAATTGGTTATTGTTCATCAAATAGGACATTTTCTTGGATTACTCGACAATAATAATTATAATTCAGTAATGAATAAAGATTACATGGATAAATTGGGCTATGAACCTAGTTATGATGACATCAATGGAATTGAATACCTTTATAAAAATGGAACCATCAAAACACAACATCAATTGAATGCAACTTATATTCCATACAACCAACAACACCGCGAATACGGAATTGGTAGATTACGTTCCAGATCCTTGGAATTATATTCACTTGTGTAAAAGATTTTTGTTTTTTTTGCTTAAATAAAATGTATAAAAGAAATTTTGTTTTTCATTAGAGTCAGTTTCAGCTGTTAACCTGTTTAGACCTGTTAAGACCTGTTCTAGACCTGTTTCATACCTGTTTTATACCTGTTCTAGACCTGTTCAATAGCTGTTCTAGACCCGTTCAATACCTGTTCTAGACCTGTTCAATTTTCTACGTTTTCTTGCAAATAATGGTTAATAAAGATTTAAAAAAGCGTCTTATAATAAAGCGTAGCATAATAAAAAATAAACTGAAACAATTAAAACAAGGTGAAGTCGTTCAGGAAGATATGTTCAATCCTATTACCAAATATTTAAAAAATATTGAAAAAAAATTAGATAGTTCTCAAAAGAACAATCAAACTCCAACATCTTCTGATGCAAATCAAAATACTATGTCGCAATTCATGCCAGAAGAAGAAGAAGAAAACGACTATGATGATACAAGTGACTTGAAAAAAGCCATTCTTGAAAATATTCACTTTGACGATATAAATCAACAAGTTCAAAATGATGATGAGAATAACCAACAACAACAACAACAACAAATTGATGTACCTTTAGCAAGTAGTGATCGATTTACTGACATTGCGAAACAATCAGTGCAAGACTATTTAGAACAATATGATACGCTACCGAGAAAATACATTAGTACCATGATAAGTGACAATCAAAATAGGGAATTTGACCACAAATATGGAATAAGGTTTGATGATACTAATGAAAAATTTTTCATTGGTGATTCTGAAATTAAACTAGACGGTGCTGACATAATCTTGAGAAATAAAAGATACAAGGGAACTCCTGGTTTGTATGAATTATTGTTCAAGAAATATCCCGATAATTTCACAGCCGAAGATGAAAATAATTACAAAAAAATTGTTGTGAAAACAAATGCCCATAGGAGACATTATGGTAGTAGACTGGAAAAATATAAAAAAAATTATTGCACCCATTACTGAAGGAAAAGGTCTTATGATGGAAGTTAATAGTAATAACTAAATCTATTTCTAAATTGCTTTTATGTATTTTGGTACTTAAATTTAACTCTAGATCGTTCTCGCTATCACTAAAGGAAGGGGAAGCACTAGAGGAGTCTGACATATACAAATACTTGAAATAGTTTGACTTACAGTACGGTCTTCATTTGCCCTTGGACAGCTTCTCTTCTTCGAAGGAGTTTGGTAACTTTCCTTGATTGAAGATCCAAAATGAACAGTTCTTAGAAAACACCGACCGATTCGTTTGTCACTTCACTATTGAGATAGTTGAAAGTTTTCCGCGTTGGATGCCTTTCGTGACAATCCTACTGACTGCGCCAATAATATAAGTTTATTCAGAAACTTTGTTTTTAAAAACTTTATTTTTATTTGTTGTCAAACATACAATATCAAGCTGTAGACTAAGACTGAATAAAAAATGTACAAAAGGAAGGGTAGCAACAGTTACAGGTTCTAAGAATAAATGATAATAAAATATATAATATAGCAAGAATAGTTAAACATAAGCAGAAATGATTATGTAATTCGGGTAACTAAACAAGTTGTGGCTGAACCTCTTCCAAGTTCAAGAAACCCTTCGGATTTAACGGAGTTATTAAACAGAAGATATTGAAAACTACTAACTCGGAAATAAAATTCAAGAGTAAAAAAAAATAACTTATTATCGACACACCAGAGTAGAAATAAAACTAAAATATCACAATACTAAACAGTATCAATTAAATATAAATGTCCTGTAATTAAATATAAATGTCCTGTAATTGAAAAGACATAAAATCGTACCCTCAATCGAGAGCCGGCGAATATTCAATACATACCAATTACTTGTTTAGCAACAAACAATAAAAATAAACAATTTTTCTAGAACAAATCAACTTTTATTAAAAAAACTAAAACGAGTTTCTACTCGACAACGGTTAATTCAAATGTCGGAAAAAACAAAGAACATTAAATTTCTTCACTATTAAAATCTAATTCTTATAATGGAATCAAATTTTTTTTAAACAAATTACGATATTTTAATATTGCCGGTTATACTCAAAAAGAATTACCAAAGTAAAAGTTTTCACAAAAATTTACAAAATATAAACCGGTACGGAGAGAAAAAAAACAAACTATTTCAAAAGTACGGAATACGGATGTACGGAAATTGTTGAGTATAGGTACTGTGATTATTAAAAATATTTTACCTTCCTAAATCGGCTTCGGTATGCACCACTTAACTAACAGAATTGTCTTTTCAAGATTATGAATTCCGGGAACCGGATCGGTAACAAACTTAACACAATAAAAATAAAACGTTTAACGGTGAGCGGAAGGCTACGAGTTGAGAGCTGAGAACTACCAAAAATTGCCAGACGAATCCAACTCTTCTCTGCTTTTATATTCTCATTAGTAAAATTTTATTTTGGAACTACAAAAAAATTTGTCATATACTAGACGTCTTTCGGAATTAATTCAATTAAATTAAAGGGTATATATACCCAATGTCCTTTTTAAATGAAAAATTTTAACTTCGGAAATGATTAAATTTTATGATTCAATAAAAATTTGCGTACCTCCGGACTAATACAAAAAAAATACTAAAACTAATATAACGGTAATAATAATAAAAAATTATAATAAATCGGTCACAAAAGGGAATCGGAAAGTAAGTAACGAGTTATTTAAAATCAAGTGGCAGAATAAAAATATGGAACGGAGGAAAAACTTAAATCAGTGTCAAAAAAATAACTCGTTACACACCCCCTTTACTTCGGTAAAAAAAAATTAATGAACGAAAGTCCAGCTTTCGGTCATCACATTTTTTTTTCTAACCCATCCACAAAAAAAAATTTTTTCAAACCCTAAAATAAATAATAACAGAGGTCCAGTGGTCTCAGCGTCTGGAACGTCGGTGTTGAAAAGAGCGGTATGGGAGATGAGGTCCTCTTCCTCGGGACGACTGGTGTCGGTATGTCCTGGAACAGCGTCTGGCGACTTCCTGAGCGGTCCGGGGTCGTTCGAGGTCTAGGCAGCACTGGATGGCGGCGTCTTGCTTTTGGCGTGACGTACTGGGACTGGCGACCAGATGGACCTGGACAGCCATCGATCGAGTACGAGGAGCTGGCGGTTCGCACGTGCATTCTCGGGACATCTGTCCAACTCGTCCACATCGGGAGCAGATTAGGATGTACGGCCTACTGCAACTTTCTCGGCGGTGACCGGGGGTTCCACACCTCCAGCAGAGGTCATCGGTGAGGGTGATGAAGGTCCCTGCTCTCATCCTCTTGGGCGGTGTGTCAGTTCCAGTTGACGGTGGCGGAGGACAGGGATGTGTCCGGAATTCCAGATCTTCCTTCTATCACTGATGTGGTCGATACTCGGGTCGACTCGGTGAGATGTCTCCAGCTGGAGAATATCCGGGTCAGTTAAGACGAGTACGTCGGGCTGGGTATCGGCATTCATCTATTAAAATAGAAAGGCAGCTGCTATTATTAAAGAACCACCTATTTTCTTATAACTATATAAAACAAAACCAAAAATTTAAATCGGGTAATCTTACTTTTGGATGTCAAAAGCAAGTATTCGGCTAACGGGTGGCGGTGTTTTGTTCACGGGGCTGGGGGAATCATTACAGTGGTTCTCCGTCCATTCCGGTCGTACAGCCGGACACGGAACCACTTGTCGGGATTCATCCCCTTCGGCCGGAGGTATTGGGCCTCTTCTGCCCAGATTTTTGGCCATGGCGCCTGCCTAGGGATTTTGGCCGCGAAATCCAAAATTTCCCAGCCTCTGGTTTTTGCATCCGGGGTGGAGGGCCCTGGTTCTGGAGAGGTGGAGGCAGTCGGTGGTGCTATGGCTTTCTTCAACATTGGTGGTGACGAACGCCCGGTGGAGTCCTGTTGTAATAGGGAAAAGAAACGGCAGACCCCAGAGTCATACTTTAACACCTGCTTTCTGACCTTTATCTGGTCCCCTGCTTCCCCCTCTTCTACCGGAACCGTGGTAGTACGTTCGTACAGGGTGCACATTAAAACCTTTCCGGTGTACACTCCTGGGATAGGTGGAGTGGGTGAGCTCGGCGGCGTATGTCCAGGACTATACCGGGACATTCCAAAGTCCTCATTAAAGGTCTGTTCGAACACCTCGCTACTGGCATCTTCGTAATTTTGCCACCATTCCTCCCCTTCAAACAAGTTCGTGATCGGCGTCAGGCTTCCAGGAGTGGAAACTTTCTCCGTCAAGTCGATCACTTCGGGGTATAGAGGAATGAGTGGCGGCGGTAGATCACGGTCATCCATTCTACGGATAAAAAAAAAACAAAAACATTTCATTCATTGGCAGGTTTTAAATCTATAACATGTATGCGATTACACCGTTTTCCTTTTTCGTCACGTAAGTCATAGACAACGGGTGAAATGACACGTACGACTTCGTACGGCCCGGAATACTTCGGAGCGAGTTTCGCGGCGACGTGATCAACGGCAGAGGATAACGTATGTTCCTTTTTCATAACTTTATCGCCTATGGTACATTTCCAGTCACGGCGGCGCAGATTATAGTTACGACTTTGACTGGTAAATGCCCTGGATAGGTTTAGACGGACTAAATCGAAACACTCTTGCAGTTTCTCTACTCGCAAGAGATGCGGCTTCGGATCTTCTTCGGTAGGGTCGTCTACTCCGGTGACTTTTTTCGGACTTTCCTCGGTATCCTTCTCAGCCTCCCTTCGGAAGGATTTCGGTGTCTCGGGTTCTCTACCAAAATTTAGGAAGGCTGGCGTGAATCCAGTCGAGTCGTGTCTTGAGTTATTCATTGCAAACTTCAAATCCGGCAATCTTACATCCCAGTCTCGGTGATCCGCTTCGCAGTATTGCGCAATCATTGTCTTCAG
>CAJUYG010007425.1:0-10921 GCA_910591675.1 Galerucella calmariensis | reverse complement strand
GCCTGTGTAAAAACTGCATAAATAAAAGTCCTCTTTTTATAAAGTGTTTTCGCGTTTTTATTCAATCTCGCATTCCCCTCCTAGACTAGTGTTGTAGTAAATTTTGTGCTCTGCAAATTAGTTCCTCTGTTAGTTTACTCCATCTTTCACCGAAATAAGTCACCACGGGTGAAAAGTTCCTTTTTAAAAACTTTATTTATTTATTAGTTACAAATTTATAATATTCCCGACAATACAATAGGTGTTTTCTATTCGAAAGATAATTACTGACTGACTGTTCTGTGTGATTATACATAAGAAGTAAATTAATTAGTGTTAGCAGAAATAAATAGTGTGTCAGCTTTTTATATATGATATTCTGGAAAAGGGATGACATAATTCCTCCCCTTGAAGTTTCAGCTTCCGGTGGCAGTAGCTAAGGGAGATGAACATCTTGAAATTGGGCTTCTACGTCGAAACTTCTTGAAGGCTATGTATAAGCATATTAGGCTTAGGAGGCAATAGATTAATATTGTCCATGTGCTTGGAACGAAAGAAGGTATATAGTTTTCTAGAATTGGAGTATTTTTAATTACTCTTTCTCGAAGGGTACTGAGGTCGTCTAGGTTAATTTGTGGAAGGCTGAGATTGAGATTTTGATGTATGACGTAGTCATGATTTGAGATGGATATTTCTGGAATAAAAATGGGCTGACTTTCAAATTCTATTGGGCCATTGTTAGTTATTACTTCGAAGTCTGTGATAATTTGACAGGATGCCGGAATGGTGGCGAGAAAGGTGCCATGTAGTTCAGGATTTCTTCTTGCTGGTAACATTTTAGTCTGATGTGTGTTTTCTTGGGAAGGACCACAATCCATTGATTGGAATTTTCGAGTCTCTTGAATAATTGCTGAGAATTGGTAATGGGCATTTGATGACAGTTGGAGGTGCTCTTGAGGTCTAGAAGTTGAATTTCACAGGGGCTATTGGAATTTACTTGAAGTAGGCTGACTTCTCCACACCTATATTCTTGTCTAACTAGTTGTGTGCATGATTCGTCCAAAAGTTTGTAGTACAATTTATTTTGCGGGATTATCACCTTTAACTGACTCTCACTCTGAATGGGAATGGGATACAAATGGTATAAATCTAAATCAAAAGGATGTGCTATGGGTACACGTAAAACATATGTTATTTTATTTTTTATTATGTAATATGATACTTTAATTAAACTTTCAAAAATTGGAATGTTGCTCATTTTTAATTGAATGGGCAACTGGTTTTCTCTGAGATTTTTGTATATGTCTTCTAAAAGTTTAAATAATTCGCTGGGTTTTATTATGCTAGGATGCATGATTCCTACTTTTGCAAATGATACTGAATTTTCTATGTCTTGTAAAATTGAATTGAGCATTTCGTACATGTTTAAAATTTGGAAAATGACATCTCTTATAAAGGTATTTGCTTCAAAATTAGCTTGGTTACTTGGATAAGAGTCGATAGTTTCTAGTTTGCGATCTAATAAGATTTGATTATGGTTTATTTGTTGAACAGTTTTATTAAAGTTATCTATTAGAGAGACTGCTACGGAATTTTGAATTTTTATTTGATTAGTTAGTTTATTTTCGTTTTGTTGAAGCTGTCTAATAAGGTTATCGTAACGCTCACCGTCACTTGCGTCTAAATTTCAACTAATTGTTTTAAAAACTGAGCCAAGACCATTGATTAAGCCTCGCTTGGTTCTGTTTGATTGATTCTGTCAATTTAATTTCTACTTTACTTTCAGCGAATTTTAAAAAACGTTTATGATTAGTTATTTCTTCTCGGTATATGTTATTTTTCAATGCCGAATTAAAAATTTGAATTGTTTTGAATTTTAAATTTTTAACTTGCGTTACTATAGGATTTATGTTGTAATAATCAAATATTGAGTGATAGTATTCAGTTACTTTTGCGGTGCCAAGTTTCAGAGGCAGTAGACCAGAGTTATCTTGAAGATTTCGAAGGGTAATTATTTCTTGGAATCCAAAGATTCCTGGGAATCTGAAATGATAATAATTATGTGTCAAATGGATAGATTCTCTTAAGTGGGCGTTTTATATTATCCATATGAATTTTTCCATGTTTTGCAGTTGTAACTGTTTTACGTTTAGTGTTTACTGATTTGATACTAACTGTATGAAATTTATTTGCATTTTTCTGTCTCTTTTTCTTTTTTATAAACACCTTTTGGTTTGGTACAAATACTTCGGGACTTTCGCGGTTTTCGTTTATTGTTTTTAAACGATCTTCTTTTTGATTTGATAAGTCGGAATTGATTTTTGCGTATAAAAGTTTGGAACGTTCTTTGTGCTTATCAACGTAATCGTTGATTAACAGTTTATCGATTGCGATATCAAATGGATCATTGTCAGTAATATGTCCGTTAATTATTATATCCCTTGGTTTCAGTTTAGTAGCTGAATGTATTGAGTGGTTGTATGCCAAAATGGCATTTGTCATCTTAGTCTTTATAGGTGTGTTGGAGAATCCTTGAGAATTTAAAAGTCTTAAGTGTTCTATTATTGTCGAATGGAATCGTTCTACAATACCATTTGATTGGGGGTGTTCAGGGGAACAGAAATGAATTTTAATTTTGTGTAGTCCTAATAGTTCAGTAATTACGGTGTTTTTGAACTCTGTACCGTTATCACAAATAATTTGGTTTGGTATACCGTGATGGGAAAAGTAATTTATTAGGTTGTTAGCCACTTCTGTACCAGAAAGTGCATTTAAGTGATATGCTTGTGCGTACTTGGAAAAGCTATCAACTATTGTTAAAAATTTAAGTTTTTCGAATGTAAATGAATCTATATGAATTATTTCAAAAGGTTTACTTGCAGTGGGTGTCAAATTCATTTTTAATTTTAATGGGTGCCTATCATATTTACATTGTTGACATATCTCACACTCATTAATAAACGTTTGAATGGATTTTTTCATATCGGGCCAATAATATTTTTCTTTAATTTTTTGAAGTGTTTCATTGATTCCACGGTGATTCGATTTGCTTTCATGATAATTTTTAATGGTTTCTTGGATATCGTCTTTATTCGTTACGTCTAATAATTTGGTGGTGCATCTTTTAAATTTTGTAGATGAAGATTTGAAATATTTCTGTAAGCATACCGAAAACGGTTCGTACAGACTGGGATCTTCAAAATATAGATGGTATTGAACATCTGGGACTATATATTCTTTAATGAAATTAATTACATCATTATCAAAATTATTTTTAGAAATTTGAACGGAAAGTCGTTGTTTGTTTTCGAAAAGAACTATTCTTTTTAATTTTGCAGGAGAATGTAAGACTGATTGCATAAATATTTGATTTTTACCGTGATTTACAGCACATTCGATTATGGGTATGCCTATAATTGGATTTTCGTCGAAATTTGAGTGTACAGGGGGCTTATTTTCGTTTCAATCGAATTTGATTCGAATGCGACCTTACGTCAAATTTTCTAATGAAATGCAAAAAGTGTATTTTCGTGTAATAGAAATTGGTCCGTATGCGAAATTTTTCAATCGATTTATTTCGACTGGGTTGGAACCAATCGAATTTAAAATCCGTGCTCGAATTTGAGTATTGAGCATGCGCAAAAGCGATTCTCTGACTTTTCCGACTTTCAATTTTGACTTTTACTTTGGTAAGGTTATGATTGTTGTTTGTTGATATTATAATTTTGATATATGTTATATATTAATAATGGATGATGCGATAATTAATTTGGCGGCTATAGGAGCACTTGAAGAGGCCGAAAACTTGGCACAACACGGTCGAGTATTAAACGAGCAAATTGACCCGTTTGAAAGTCTTGTAGAAAACAATATACCACTAATACCTTTAGGTAATGAAGATAATTTGGGTAAAATAGATTTTGGAATGTATGATGACCTAGAAGTACCTAACGTAAATGATCAGAATAATGCTCAAAACTATTTACTAAGGGTTACACAAACTAGACGCAGAATTGTAAATAATTATTTTGCGTAATATTTTTTATAATTTTTTCTTATTATTTTTAATTCGAAATAAATTCAAATGTGTCAATATAAGACTCAATAAAAAAATATGTTCTTTCAAACTTATTCTTTTATTTTACTAAAAAATATATACATAAGTCTATACAAATTATAAAACTAATTAATTTAAATGAATAGTAATTTCTTAGTATATGGAATATGTACTTAATTTACCTTTCTCCATTGCCTCCAACCTTTTTTTGCCCCTGGCATAGAATTTAGGGAATTGCTTACTTCTTCCCACAATGTTTGTGCCGTTTTGAATGTAAATTCTTTAGTAAATTTTCCACTTTTTAGCTCTGGGTGATCTAAGAGGAAGGCAACAAGATGTTCCTTTTGATTTGCAGTGAAATGACCGCTTCTTTGCTTTTCCATTTTTGAAAATCTATATTTTGCTAATTATTGAAACTGACACTTCAAAACTTCAAACTTTAAAGACAAGGCAGGAATATTGCAGGGTTATTAGAACTCTACAGTTGGTACCGTATAAATTGCGACGTTGTCTCGTATGGTCATTCGAATTTCAATTCCGCATACGAATTTTAATTCGATGACGTCTCGAAAATACGTTAGACCAATATCAATCGAATTGTTTCATTCGAAATCATTCGAACACGAAATATTTCGACTGAGAACGAAAATACACCCCCAGTATTGTCATCTGTCATATTTTCATTTTGCTGATCGTTTTGACTTTCTGATTGAATGTTGTCTTCTGTAAGTATTTCGTCAAGGTTTACTATCATTGAAAAATTGTCTTTGTCTTGTAGGAGATTTCTTGATGTGGTTGGGATTTCATTTGTCGGTCTATTGGATATTGGTGAAGGAGTATTTAAAGTTTGGTAAGCCTGTTCGGACGTATTTGAGTTATTATAGTAACTGGTTTCACCTAAAATTTCATCGACATTCCTCCAAAATGAAGTGTCACTCAAAATTGGATGTATATCTTTAGTATGCAATTCTATTCGCGATAAAGAATCTACATTATTGGATTTACCTTTTCTATAAAAAATTTGGTAGTCGAATTCTTCGAGTTTAATTCGCCAACGTAAAACCATAACCATACGAGAGGTTTGTGATCTGTTATTATATTAAATTGACGGCCATATAAATATGGGCGAAAATATTTAGTTGCCCAAACTATAGCAAGTAACTCTTTCTCAATTGTAGAGTAATTTTGTTCTGAATCGTTAAGTGTTCTTGAGGCGTAAGCTAAGGGAAGGTCTTGTCCTATAGGACCTTGTGATAATCTGGCACCTAATGCTACATTAGAAGCATCAGTGGTTAAGTTAAAAGGTTTATTAAAGTCCGGGTATTGTAATATAGGTTCATTGGTTAGTAAAGTTTGACAAGTGTTAAAACAAGTTATGTATTCGTCGTTAAGTTCGATTTTTGCTTCTTTTTTCAAACATTTAGTGAATGGTTTTGTTATTCGCGCAAAATCATTTATAAATCGTCTATAATATCCGAGCAATCCTAAAAACCCTTTAATCTGTTTAGGTGTTTTGGGAATCGGATAATCAAGTATAGCTTGGATTTTGTCGGGATTCGGTTTGACCCCATGTGGAATAACCACGTGACCAAGGTAGGCCACTTCTTTTCTCAGGAACTCTGATTTGTCAAGCTGCACTTTGAAGTTTGCTTCTCGGAGTCTCTGAAAAACTGCTTTGAGGCGTTCTAAATGTTCCTGTAATGAGGTTGAATAGACAATGATGTCGTCTAGGTATACTAGACACATTTCGTTTTGTATACCTCGTAATATATTATCGGCGACACGTTGGAAAGTAGCTGGCGCATTTTTTAGACCAAAAGGCATGCGCAGAAATTCCCAATGGCCATTTTCAGTATTGAATGCCGTGTTTTCAATATCTTGTTCATCCATCTCGATTTGATGGAAGCCACTGGCTGTCAATCGTAGAAAAGTATTGGCAATTGCCTAGTTTGTTTAATAATTCGGTAGTGTTAGGTAGAGGATATCGATCTTCTATAGTTTTTTCGTTAAGCTTCCTATAATCGATGACTACCCTCCATTTTTGTTGATTACTAGCATCCATTTTCTTGCTTACTACCCATATGGGAGAAGACCATGGTGAACTCGAAGGACGTATTATATTGGATTCTAGCATTTTTTGAATTTGATTAGCAACTTCTTGCTTATGTACAAACGGGTAACGATAGGTTTTTGAATATACAGGTATTTCGTCTTTTGTATGTATATTATGTTTAATTTTATTTGTGAAGGTTAATGGCTCACCTTCTTTGTAAAATATATCGCTATATTCCTGGCATAGTTTTAATATTTTTTGTTTTTCTTCATCATTCACATGATTAGTTCTAATTTTATTGAGGTCTAAGGGTATATTATCTGATAATTCAATATTATTTCAGTCAATATTTTGTATATCGTTTTCTTCAAATTTTTCTACTAAGAATGGTTCTGAAAAATCTAATGATACGGTACTGTCGGAATTATTTAGTATTGTAGTTAGAGCATAACCATTTTTTGCTGTAGTAAGACATTGTGGAATTTCACAATTATATAATTTTCGATAAGGAATAATAATCTCCTTGGGAAACACTTGTTTTTACTTTAACTACTTGTTGCGATCTAGGGGATACGGTTACTAGATTAAGATCCGTGTTAACTTCGTGGTAATGTAATTTTATTTTATTATGAGGAGTGATAAGAGATCCTTCTTGGAAATTTAACTCAGCTTGTAATATTTTCAAGTTATCTAGTCCAATAATACCATCAAAAACGTTATGAAATTTAAACAGATAAAATTTTAATTTTATTGGATTTGGAAGATTGAATATTTCTGAGGATAAGATATCTACTCGATATTTGTGGGCAGATTTTTGAAAAACTGTTGTCACTACAAATGGATCCTTTTTAATTCCACTTATTCGATAATATTTAAATGCTAAATCAGGATTTATGAATGATCGACTTGATCCGGTATCTATTAAAAACTTTAAATTGTATTCAGGTAAAATTATATAGGGTAATTCACTTGATTTTACATTATTGAAAGGTATTATTGAATATTGTTTCTGTTATATTGGTTTTCCGAGGCACTTAACAAAAATTTACGTTTTTGTTATCTGTGTCATTGTTATCGTTACTGAAATGAGGATTATTATTATTTGAAGTTGCAATATCGGTATATTGCTGATCAACAGTATGATCAAAATATTCGTATTTATTATCTAAGTATTCCCAATTATCGGGATCATAAGATTCTGTGTCGACATTATAAAGTTCTTCAAAAGTAAAATTCGGACGTTTAGTTTGTTTGAAATTATTTGTAGACGGCGGTGGTCTTTTATAGGTAGATGGATTTTGATTATTATGATATGTAGCTCGTGTACTTGTGGACATTGGCGTTGGCTTAGGTAAATTAATGTTTGGATTTGGCCTAAAAACATTTGTTTTGATTGGGCCTTCGAAAGACTTGCGAATTTCTAGGAAAATTTTGCTGAATGGGTCTAGGATTTATTGGAATTGGTTGTGAAGGAAAATTATCCTGCCTTGAAAAAAAATTGTTTGGAGTATGAGCGTTGAATGATTGTGAATTAGGTGAATTATAATTTGAATATTGATTTTGTCTAGGTGGTTGGTAGTCATGTCTAAATTCAGGTGTTTGTCGAAAGTTTTGTCTGAGAGGTTGTGTTGGTTTTTGATTAAATTTTGTAAATAGTGCGCATTTTCTTCTTGCAAAACGAATTGCATTGCTTCACTTAGTGATGTTGGTTTCATGCAACGAATGGTGGTACCCAATGGTTCTCTTAATCCAGAAAGAAAAGTTTTTAAAGTTAAATTTTGATATAATTGTCGTTTTAAGTTCTTACCATCTTCCGTTAATTCATGTAAACCAACATAACTACAAAGTAAGTTCAAAATGTGTAAACATCTATCATAAAATAATTGTGGATTTTCATTAGAATTTTGTCTTAGCATTACGAGATCCCTGTTTAGACAGAAATTTCTTGTTAAAATAATTTTCAATTCATTCCAAGTATTACATGTTTGAATATTAATAACCGTTCTAGCTTTACCTTTTATTTTGGCAATTATAGAATTCAACAAATAAACGTTTTGAAAATTATTAGGATTTGCTCTATCAACAAACTTATTGATAATTGTTTCGCTAACAGAAATAAATCTATTTAGATCATTTGGGTTCCCGTCAAAATCGGGGATGCAATTTGAATATTCCCATTTAAAAGGTTGTAGGGCCATATTTATTTGATTATTATCAGTGCTATCTAAATCTAAATTTGTCGAGTTTGAGTCAGTAATGGTTTCTAAAATTAAATTATTGAGTGCTTCACTTAAATCGTTTACACTTAATTCAGTAGTCATAAATTGTACTTACAGAACAAAGAAGACGATTTTAAACATGCCTTACTAGATTATAAGAATTCACAGCTGGATTCTTGCAGAATTTGGGCAATATTGGTCCCAAATCTCGTCGGCTGATTGGTAGTGGCTGGAACAGGTCCTCTGTGGACGGATGAGTAATCCACAGATATAGTATCTCACTGAACTATTCACTTCCAAAAAGTTCAAAATTTTGTTTAAGTGTTCGATTTATTTCGGTAAATCGTTAAAACGAAATCGCACATTCGATATGTTCGACCCGAAATAACCTACTGACTGCGCCAAATAAGTCACCACGGGTGAAAAGTTCCTTTTTAAAAACTTTATTTATTTATTAGTTACAAATTTATAATATTCCCGACAATACAATAGGTGTTTTCTATTCGAAAGATAATTACTGACTGACTGTTCTGTGTGATTATACATAAGAAGTAAATTAATTAGTGTTGGCAGAAATAAATAGTGTGTCAGCTTTTTCTATATGATATTCTGGAAAAGGGATGACATAATTACCGTTTTCATGAAAATCGCGTTTTAATACTTCGAAGAGAAATTTCACAATGTTAAAAGAGTTTTGAGTGATAAGTATTACAAATTTCAAGACTTTTATGTCATCAGGGTATAAAACAGCTCATTTGGAACATAATTCGTATCTACAGTTTTTTTTGTAACTAATTAAATAAACGCGTAAATTGAGAAAAACATACAAAACTGCTATCTCAGCAATACAAAAAAGGTCTTGAGTGACGTCACGCGTCTTATTAGGGACCTCCCACTCATGCGCAACATCCTATCTTCGGTGTGTTTAGATCGTGGTTATTACGTGTACTAAATTTCAAAATAATATACAGGGTAACTCGGAAGTTATGAGGTTCGAAAGAAATAGGATACAATTATAAAACACACTGTATCTCGGTTATGAAGTGCAGAAGACACATTAAATATAGGTTTTTGGATGCACCAAAGTGATTCCCATCTACAGTTAAAGTTAAGCCCTTTCCCAATGAAACACCCTGTATATGGACCCTTCTATATATCACTTATTATTAGATACAGATGCCAATGTTTCAAATAAGAGATAAGGATTACCACAGAGATAAAAGACTTGTGCAGACAGGAATATTGCCAAATGTATAAATATATTAAAAATCACATGGCATGTTGTATTTAAGTAAACAGACAACATTTTGAGCATCTGATGGAATCGCTTTTACTGTATGTTTTTTTAAATACCTAATTTTTCTACTCTGTAACATGAGAGATGACAGTTACACACAAGCGTGTATTTTTCTCAATAGCTAAGTGTTCAGTTTTATCACTAAAATAAGGTTTATACTACAGTTTTACAGTAATTGTAAATATTTAATATCAAAATTGGAAAAAAAAGTTTGTGACATAGCTGATGCGGGATGATAATTAATTAGTGGAAATGAATGTGTTGAAGTATTTTGTTAGCTTGAGGAGACATGGAAAAGTATGTCATGTTAAATATCAATCACCCTGTACAAGTCACTATTTCAAAGAAATAAGTACATAAACTTTATCAATAATTTTTTCACTTTTCTCCATAATGATCAATTACCTCACATAAAAGACATCCTGTATTTCGTTATATAAAACAAATTTTATGGATTTTACTAATTTGTACTCTGTAGGAAGATTTAATATGGTATCATTCCAATGTTTTACATTATGCTGCTGTAAACATAGTTTACAATATCCAATTTATATACCAACTATTACGTTTCCTCATGTTCATATTCTTGATTGCTTAAAGATGATTCTTCTGTTGAACTGCTCTCTTCATCACTAGAACTCAATTCTTTTTTACTACTATCAGTGATTGCTGTTTTGTTGTCATCTAGTTTTATTTTAATTTCCTCTAGATTTTCTACTGCGTCAGTTGATTCAATTTTTTTTTCTAGCCCCTCCCAAGGATTCAAAGTGCAAGTAAAATCATAGAATAATGACATATCTCTTTTTCCATCTGCACTCATCATCATTGAATTATTGAATTGCTGAAATATAAATAGTAATTTATACATTTCTCATTAGAACTAAAAATACATATATTTATAAAATAACTCACTGATTTCTTCTTGTGGTAATTCTGTTTATACTGTTTTTTATCATTCCACGATGTATTAGAACAGTTTGGACTATAAAATGATCTATTTCCCCCAGAATGCCTGAAATTATTTCTGTTATTATACTTTCTTGGACTACTATGAAATTTCGGGCTTCCATAATTCGGAGAGTGTTGGTAATTTGGCTTAGAACTGTCTTGAAATGGTATAAAATCTGTAGTTCCTGTTTCGTTCTGTAGATCTTGGTTAAAATAAACAAACCCTGGCGAATTACTGGAGTTTCTATTCCAGGAACGATTCATTTTATAAACAATCAATAAATTAACAAGGAAAATACTACAAACTTTTATAGGTTAAGAGTGGTTAAGAGCTTCTGTCTTCGACATTGAGGTTCTGACTTCTGACA